>PVKN010015639.1:0-18371 GCA_004027915.1 Capromys pilorides | reverse complement strand
TTATTTTTTGTGGTTTTTTTTTTTACCATTAATTTCATTTCATTGCAGTATATGATGATATGTATATATTTTCAGTTATTTTACAGTTACTTAAGCATGTTCTATGAGCTAGTGTGTTCTACTTTGAAGAAAGCCCCGTGTGCTACTGAGAAGAATATATATTCTGTTGTTGTGAGGTGGGATACTTTGTAAATACCTACTAAATCCATTTGTTCTAAGGCTTGCTTCAGCTCTGCTATTTCTTTGTTGCTTTGTCTAGCTGATCTATTCATGACAGTAGGGTACTGAGATCTCCTATTATATTGCATTGATGCTTATCTGATTTTTCATATTGTTTAGCATTTGTTTTATACACATGGCATGTCAGTATTTGGCACATATATATAGTTATTATCTCTGATAATAATTTTGCTGATGACATGATACTCTATATAGAAAACTCTCAAAACTCTATCAAAAAATTCCTAGAATTAATAACCAAATGCAGCAGCATAGCAGGATATAAAGTCAACACTCAAAAATCAAAAGCGCTCCCATACCCAGATAACAAACTCACAGAGAGAAATTAGGAAAACCCCTTTCACAACAGCATTAAGATGAATGAAACACTTAGGAATGATCTAACAAAGGAAGTGGAAAAACCAGTACATTAAAAGCTACAGTACTTTGTAGCTTTAAGATTTAAGAGGATAACAGAAAATGGAAAGATTTTCTCCTTCTTTGATAGGGAGAACCAATATAAATAAAATGGCTATACTTTGAAAACTTTTTTAGAGATTTAATACAATCCCAATCAAAATACAAACAGCATGCCTCACAGAGAAAGCAATCATAAAATTCATATGAACTAGAAGAATCCTAGAATAGCAAAAGCCATTCTGGGCAACAAAGGCTAAGGCAGTGGCATCATAATCCCCAGGCTGAAGTCACAGTACAAAACTGCTGTGATAAAAACAACATGATACTGGCAACCAACCAACAAACCCAAAAGAATCAGACCTAAAAATCAATGAAACAGAACAGAAGATGCAGAAACAATCCAAGCACATTCAGCTACCTTATCTCTGACAAAGGGGCCAGACACCTTCAATGGAAGAGATAACTTCTTTAATGAATGGTGCTGGGAGATCTGGCTTTCCACATGTCAAAGACTGGACCTACGCCTGTATCTCTTATCGTATACTAAACTAAAATGTAGATGGATCAAAGATTTAAGTATTAAAACAGAAACAGCAGCTGAAGATAAAATAAGTAAAACTCCTGAAGATATAGACAGAGACATTACGGACAAAACCCCAACTGCCATTTTTTTTGTTGTTGCTGTTTTGTTGTCTTTGTCTTTTTTTTCTTTCTCTTTAAAAAACTGCACAGGAACCATCACAAAGAATCAATAATTAGGGTCTGGCGAGATGTTCAGTGGTCTAAAGCACCTGCTTAGGAAAGCTCAGGCAACTGCAGGGACTGCGGTTCGATCTCTGGCACCACATGCTACGCCAGCCCCACCACCAGGGCAGGCTGAGCCAGCCATAAAATCAATCAATCAATCAATCAATCTAAAAAAAAAGAATCAATAGTCAGGGATCTCACATTAAAAAGCTTTCACATGGCAATAAACCACTAACAGACTGAAGAGACAACCTACAGAATGGGAAAAAATTTTACCACTATTCAGACAAAAGAACTTTAAGATATATAAAGAACTCAAAAGGGCAGGCTAAACAGCTCCGCAGATTAAAGCTCAGCGGCCAGGCTGGGCCTGCTCTGCTGGCCCTGCCCCCGGGGTGCGCTGAGATGGTGGCACTTGCCTATAATCCCAGTACTTGGGAGGCTGAAAATAGGAAAATCACTACGAGTTGGATTTACATAGTGAGACCCTGTAGACCCTACCCCAAATACAGGAAAAAAAAAACCCTCAAAAAAATAAGACCCTCCCAAATTTAAAGACTCAATCCAAAAATGGGCACCTGAAATAAAATAGATACTTCTTAGATGAAGAAGTACAAACAGCTAATAAATACCTAAAACAACGTTCAACATCACTGGCCTTTTGAGAAATGCAAATTAAAACAACACAGATTTCATCTCACTCCAGAAAGAATAGTTACCATCAGAAAATCAAATAATAACAAATACTAGCAAGTGTGGGGAAAAGCAGCCTGTCTCATCGTTGAGCGGAGTGTCTAGACTCGCAGAATCACTATGGAAATCAGTACAGCAATTTATTAAAAAAACAACAACAACAACTAAAAATAGAAATTCCATTTGACCCAGCTATTTCTTCCAGGTGTCATCCTAAGAGTCGTCACAGTGATAAATGTGTACCCACGTTTGTAGCAGCACAATTTATAATAGCTGATCTTGGAAGTTGGCTATTACGTCCACAAACAGATGAATGCATCTGTAAATAAATACATAGAAATGTATTTATACACAGCGGGAGTAATGCTGTGCCATCAAGAAGGAGAAAATGGATGCACCCTGATACCAAATGTGAAGTGGAGTAAAGCAGACGCACAAGCCGAAATATTGCATGGTTTCTCTCACTTGAGAAATCTAACATACCCTATAAATAGAATGCAAAACAAAAGGCAGGCAATAGAAGAAATGGGAGAAGAAAAGGTGTTGTAACCTGGCAAGGACAATGCATGTAACGTGTACCTCAATTTAGTATAATTACTTTATACATTTTACATGTTTTTTGACTTGTTAGTATGGCAGTTAATCTATATTTACAACAACTTGATAAAGAATTAGAAAATAAAGAAATGATTCTGATGCTGGCAAAATGAATTATCAGTCATTATCTTTCTAAATGAGATCTTGAAGAATATCTTCTTTCACTTGAATGTTTATCTTCATACATTTTTGATTACTTTCCTGTTTCCAATGCTCCATTCACATCTCTAACATAAAAACTATGAATAATAAATATTTGCTTCTCTGCCACTATTCAAGTTTAGAATTGTGAAAACAGAGCTGGATAAGGACTACTTTTGAATTTATTGCCAAACATCTCCAATGACTCTTTTCTTAATCTTATGTCAGGATAAGGAGAATTTCTGGGGGAAAAAAAGTGGAAAAAATACAAGAAAAAAAAATTTTCAGGAAACATGTCTGAAATTTGCATAAGAAAATGTTGAAAGAACAAGATTCCAATTCACAGAATCTGAGGTCCTTGCCTGCTGCCTGCTCCAGGGCAGGCTGCCCCCAGGTGTGGCTGAGTCAGCCTCAGGCTTTGGCGCAGGCACTCGGGCTTCCAGGGCTCGGTACCTGACCTGACCCTGTGAAGGTAAAATTAGATGTGAAAAGTGACAGTGCCCTATTTTACTTTTTTATAGTACTGGGGACTGAGGCTGGAGCCTTGTGCAATCCAGACAATCAGCTCTGCCATGAACTGCAACCCCAGCTCAAGAATGCTTTTAATTTGTAAAAATGCGATGTCCTACTGGCAACAGTGGGGCACACCGGTAAGTGCACCATTCTGGAAGCCTGATGTAGGAAGATCCCTAGTTAGCGCCCAGCCTAGGCAACTGAGCAGCTTAGTGCAACCCTGTCTAAAAATTAGTTCAGTGTAGACACCCTGAGTTCAATCCCTAGCATTCTCTCCTGCTTACCCAACAATATCTCTTGGAGATACTGTTATTACACCGTTTTGCTAGCTGTATTAAAAATGAGGTTCCTGCTAAACCAAAAATTGCGTACAAATTTCTCTGATCAGTTCTATTCTAAACAAGAAGGGGATATTAAGTTCTGTATTGCGACAGGAGAAGAGATAGGTGGTGAATGAGCACAGGAACTCTGAGGTCGGCAGTGGTGGTTGTTTCCTCAATGTAAAAATGTACTTCACATGGCTCAGGCAGGAGGTTTGGAGAATCAGATAAAATAGGAACTCAAGCCAGGTGTGGTGGTGCATGTCTATAACCCAGGACGCAGGAGGCTGAAGCAAAAGGATTGCCACAAATTCCAGGCCAGCCTGGGCTACATAGTTTCAGGGTCAGCCTGAACTACACAGCAAGATCTTGTCTTAAAAATCATCCTCTCCCCAAATATATATCAGTCCGGTAGAATATAAAAGTTAAATTTCAGGGTCTCATTTAAAGTGTTTGATCTTAAAACCAGGGCAGGGAAGTAGACACCTGCCCTCTTGCTAAGTTCACAAAGCGGTGGTGGCTCCTGAGCTCTGAGCGTGGCATGTGGGGATCTCCTTGCTGTGGTTGTACCCATGATGAGCAGAACTGAAAGGCTAACACCCCTTCCAGGCACTTAGGACTCCTCATTCACCACAGGGCTTATACCAGTCATCTGCTGAACACTGGCCCATCCCTGGCTGCTCCACAGAGGAACTCCTGCTCTGAGTGACGAATCTGATTGGTGGGGAATCTAGTCATACCTACTACGCACTCACAGACTAGGCGGAGAAGGAAGGTGCTGAAAACCAAGAGAGAACGCAAACAGAATTCCTGAGAAATGCCCACCTCAGTGATAACATTTTCAGTCCAAACATTAAGAGTCTCAACTTCAGAGTGTGAAATAAGCTAACTGGGACACTACACTCTATAGCCAATGTGCAGAAAGAGGTAAGTGAGGGCTGGGAGTATAGTGGTGAGCACCTGCCTTGCACGCACAAGGCGCTGGCTTCATCTCCATCATGGGAAGAAGAAAGGACAGTAAGAAGGGAGGGAGAGGAGTGGGGAAGACTGTGGTAGTATCGATTCAGGGGCTTTGAACAAAAGGATCTTGTGGTCAATACGCTGCAGTGGTGATGTGTGGGTACAGTGGAGCCCAGGAGACATAGGCTCTGGGGGTGTTCTTTCTGTGAGCATCTCAGTCCCTTCTGAGTACCAGGCACTGACTGGGTGACAGATGCCAGCTCTATCCTAGTTCACTATGCTATTTTTTCTATACTTGTGCATGTTAACAGTCTCAATAATAAAACAATGAAAAAGTACATAAAGGAGCCAGGGATATAGCTCAGTGGTTTAAGTGCTAGCCTGGCAAGCACAAGGTTCCTAGTTTGATCTCTGGTACCACAAAGAAAAAAAAAAAACTTTTTGCTGGCGAGATAGCTCAGCGGACTAAACATGTGCTTAGGCAAGCACAGGGACTAGGGTTTAATCCCTGGTACCACATGCTGTGCCGGCCCCACTTTCGGGCACTGTGAGCCAGCCACTGAGTTTGGGCACGGTGGTGCATGCCTGTAATCCCAGCACTGGGGGGGCTGAAAACAGGAGGATCACTATGAGTCCTAACTGCTAGTGAGACCCTGTGCCAAATACATAAAAAATAAAAATAAGAAAAATAAAGTACATAAATGCTATTTTAAAAGAAAATCAAATGCTACACAGCCATGGTGAGGAATATTCCCAGCCTCAAGGGTGACAGCTGACAAACTGGCTCCTCTCTGTACTGAGACTGTTGAGTCTGATGTTTGCAGACAGTGCCAACCAAAATTCTGAACACAGCCCCTTGAAGAAGTTAACACAACCACAAAGTAATCAAGGAACAGACAACAAAACTGGATATTTACATAATGGGTGGATCATGAAGGAAACTTACTTCACAATAGGTATATAATGAATCATTAAAAGTTCTCAGGCATTTGAAAGTTACTCTAGTTGCCACCCCCAACAAAAGAAAAATTAAAAAGACAAAGTGACAGAAAATGAGCCCATCATCTGCTCTGTCACAGCAGAAGCCACAAATCACTTAGGTTTCTGACTTCAGTATCCAAGCCTTTAAATAGTATTGTAGACCTGCTAGGAATCAATGTTCTTACCTTTTCAGCAACTCTTCTAACAGCCGCAAGCCATGTTTTTAATAAAATGTGGCAGGTTTGTCAACTGTGCTGTGCTCATTTTTATTTGCATGCCAGGCTGTAAAGAACTATAACCTCACACTCAGATGGAATTCACAGCCTTTTTAGAGAAAGGGTAAAAATTACTTTCCCAAAACACCAATGTAAGAGTGTCCTGTAAATGTCATGATTTGTGAGACACACACATCTACATTAATTGCCAGACTGCCCAAAACCAAGTCACTCCCCTTCTTTGAGTTTTCCTGAAGGCAAGAGCTTTATGAAGGGTCACCAGGGACTGTTCCCCAGCAACTTTTATTGGTCTCAGAACATGGAGTAATATATGGTAGTTGTGGTTTAGTTACAGGCTTGCTTATAAAACAACTCTAAATTTATCTTATTCTTGCCCCAATGAACTGATGCACCCTACTCTGCTTCAGGAGCTGTTCCACGCTCAGCAGTCCTGAGACTTGAGTGAATCACTCTCCAGCAAGGTCCCAGATGGTTCAGTTTGAGAATTTGTTTCAGTATCTAACTTATAAAAAAAAAATCCTAAAATGTAAAATATCTAAAACAGATACATATTGTTATTTTTACTCAAATCATTTTCTAAAGTTTCTGTCTCTGTGCTCCTATATTTATGAAACTAAAACAAGAAAATGAGTAGACAGCTCCTAAATAAATGTTATTAAGTTTACCAGTCTATGGCTAAAA
This sequence comes from Capromys pilorides, assembly GCA_004027915.1. Lineage (NCBI taxonomy): Eukaryota > Metazoa > Chordata > Mammalia > Rodentia > Capromyidae > Capromys > Capromys pilorides. Next base: position 11,863 of record PVKN010015639.1, on the reverse strand, counting down.
AGTCACAGTGGAAGAACAAATATAATGTGAAGAATACTTTTCAACCTCTGACTTAGTACTGTATTTCAGCTTTAAAGAAAATTTTCATTATATAGTTTTTCCACTGGCAGTCTACAATACAAGAACAATCTTTATAATATATGTGATACTTCACTATATTCACTATGTGAATTAAAAACAAGTCAACCCAAAGTTGTGGTGAGGCATTTAAATACTTAATGAAGACTAAAAGGTAGATTATTTTTAATACGCACTAGAGTTAGTGGTCTCCCTGGACACAACACAATGGAAGATTTGAAACAGAGGCAGTGATGCCCTTACACTGAATTCCAGAAAAAGTACAGTAGCAAACCAGTGCTTTCTAGTGGGAGATCAGACTGATCAGCAGCTGGAGGCAGAGAAGCTGCCATGTTACCATGGGACCTGGGGGATGCGCACCTGGAAGGCCGAGTCGAAGGCACCGGAATCCCGTGCCAGTCACGTGGCCCACAACAGTCCAGGACAACAGGTAAGAGCTTTGCGCTGACCTGGCAGAAGCCTGAAGTCAACCAAGAACAGACAGCATACAGTTCATGGGAAACTCTACCTTTCACTTTATTTCAAGGTGTTAGTGAAAGATCATTGGTGTTTCAAGTGTGGATCACATAAACACAGTGCAGAATGTGGAAAGAAGAATTAAATAAGTAACACACTGGCTATTAAGGCCAGAGTCCTTGAATATCAGGTCATAAATATAACCAATATGATGAGCAAGCACAACTCATATTAATGATTTTCAGTTCCTATGATTACAAAAAATATTAAACTGCATCGCAACATTCTGCTGTATCATACACCAGACACATGCAGTGGAAAAGTACTGGGATATACACAGTACAAGGTCATGGCTCAAGCTGAAGGTGAAAGGAAAAGTGTGGAACAAGGGCTTTACATATGTGCGTACATCTGATGGTATTGTCCACTGGGTCAGGTTCATTATGTGGCTGCCGGGTATGTCTACACCAGCTTGCATAATACCCCACACTGTCCTTTCCCACAGAGATCTACTTCTGCATAGAGTAGAAAAAAGATGGTGGTAAAAAAAAACTTCAAATTCTTTGAGTTCCAGCCCTGGTATCCATATTCCATTGAAGACACCTGAAAATAGTAAGAACAATTTAAAAATCTGCCTGGTTATAAATACAGAAATAAATATGGGTTAAAGCCTAAAATTAGTTGATACCTCTTCTTTTGCTTAGTACTTTTTTTGGATAGGAACCAAGGATTGAGCCTAGGACCTTCACCCTGAGCTACATAGCCAGCCGTTTTTTTTTTTTTTTTAATTTTTATTTATTTATTTATTTGTTTGCTTGTTGTGTTTGTTTGTTTCTTTATTTATTCATTTTGTGGCTGGCTCAGCCTGCCCTGGTGGTGGCGCTGGCGCAGCATGTGGTGCTGGGAATCGAACTGCAGTCCCCGCAGTTGCCTGAGCCCTCCTAAGCAGGTGCTTTAGACCACTGAACCATCTCGCCGGCCCCACCAGCCGTTTTTTATTTCAAATTTTGAGGCAGTGTTTCACTGAGTTATCAAGTTGCCCGCGCTGGGCATGAACTTGGTGATTTTCTGCCTCAGCCACCCAGAGCGCTGGGAGTAAAGTCTATTATGGTAAACGGGAAAAGGAGAAAGCTTTAAAAAATTAAATGGAGACATTTGCCAATTTTAGAAATGAGCCTTCTATTTCAGCAAAAGGCATGTTAATGGAGACCTCAATTAAGCCAAGAATGTCTCCTCCCTGCCCTCCTGGAAGAAGGGCTGCTATCTCGGCCATTCTGCTGAAAACCTTCTGGAAAGGGAACAAGGAGCTCCTGCAGCGTGTAGTTCTGTCACTCACAGCTGTCTCTTCTCCTGTCTGTGCTGTTGCCCCTTGGCCTTGCTCTCGGCTGTGCCAGAGCATGTTGGGTTGGGCTGGGTTGGGGTTTACCCACCTGCTCTAGCACCCGCACTCCTGTGCACTTGGGGCCTGTGTGCGCCTTGGGGACCGCAGCTGTCTTAGGGCAGCGTCTCCATACTGGATGCCTGAGCCCATTCTTTCCGGGTCTAATTCACCTGAGGACCAAATGAGACTCTTTTAGAAGAATGATTATGCTTCTGTGACCCCCAAATACATGAAGTCAGGCAAGCAAAGTACACATCCTGCCTCTCTGGCACTGTGTGGAAGGGAGGCTAAGGGAAAGTTTGTGCACACAGGCATTAAGTATCTCTAGGACACAAAGGGCTGTGACAATGGCTGGCTCAAATATGGGATGACTGGAGATGGGAGAGGTGGTACTGGACAGAGATTTTCCACCACAAGCTCTGGGACCTGCTGAATTTGGAATTATGTGAATAGAGAATGGGTGCAGAATAAGCCGATTTAAAATTAAAACTGCAGAGATACCACTGTTTGCTTACTTTGTAGGTAAAAGTCCCCCTCTGATCATACCCTAAGCTCCTGGCTTGTGTGACATCCCTGTATGTGGCAGGAAAGGCAAGGCCTGCACCTGATCCTTGATGCTCATGCCCCAACCTACGTGGCCTCTTTGGGAGCTCACGTCTCACACTCCCAGCCTGTGTGAAGTGATACTGAGAAGGTCCCTCCACGCAGCAGGTCATAACAGCAACACACTGGCCACAGCCCAGACGTGTGCGGCAGACCAGCTCTGTACGTCATGGGGAAACACATGCAGAACAACCCACGGCACACATGTGACCCCCCCATTCCTGGAGTTATGCATACACCTAGGTGCATGGAAGCTCCCAACTTGGACTTGGAAGGATTTGTGTAGCAAAAGGACCAAGGCAGCTACCATGGGCTTGTGTTTGTGTTACAATAGGGAAGAGACACTGGTTTTTAAACCCCATGATGTCGGGTTCAACAATGACAATGAAAAGGCAATGCTGAAGAATCTGAATCTGTAATCTCACTTTTCCTGGGTATAACTATGGCTCTGATGCTCTCGGGTGAGACTCATCTGGAGAGGTTTACATGTAGGCTCTGCCTGCCACATTGAAGGACACTACACTGCACGGCAGCTCCGTCATGCTCTGTATCATGCCAGTTTTAACAACAAATATTTATTTTATAGGCTTAAAAAAATAAGCTTTTATACTAAGCTTAGCAAGTTTTTTGGTTTTTTTCTGATCAAAAACATAAAAAGAGTCAAATGTGGTAGTGCACCACCACAATTCTAGTATGTGGAGGGCTGAGGCAGGAGATTTGCTGCCAATCTGAGGTCAGCTGGGCTACAGTGAGTTCAAAGCCAGCCTAGAATACACAGAATGACCTTGTCCAAAAGCAAAATGAACTGAATGGAACTAACAAAAAGCAAAAAAATTAGAAACTCTAAAAATGATGGGTACTTTTGTGCGACCGAGAACCAGCCTGACCCTGTGCCATCCCCGACCTTGCTGTTCCCTGTCCTTTCCTTGCCCACCACTTTCTCCAGCTCCTGTTTCCTCCCCAGCACTTACACTGGTCAGAATTCCCTCCAGCCCCACTCCCTCCTAATCTGCTGCCCTGGGCCCCTCCCTCTGAGAGGAGGCCCTGCCCTCTCTCCACCGGGTTTCGGGTGGTTTCAGGTGTCTCCTCCAGCGGAGGGGACTCCCTGCTGGACTGTGCTTGGTGGAGGTGACCTCTGACTTCCTGTGCCTACCATGTGCAGGTCTCAGGTGGTCCTCAGCTCACAGGCTCTCCTGAATTAATGAAAGACAGTGTGTCCTGGGTTCGCTTTATGACCCGAGCCTGCACTTTCTTGGCTGAGGCAGGCAGATCGCTCTTGGCCACTCTCCTTCTCTGGGCCTGTCTCTACCACTGTTCCTCCTTGATGCGCACTCCATCCCTTACTCTCAGCTATCTCTGGCATTGAGAGCCCCACAACTGGACACAGCCAATGTCCTATTTCCCATGCAGAGCTGTCTCAACTCCCACAGAGTCCCTGCCTTTCCTCCCTTCCCTGCCAGGTGGCCCATGTGCAAATCCTAATCCTCATTACCCTCCCCACCCCAAAGCTTCCCTGCCTACCATTCAGGCCATCTGATACTGCTGCCCCTCCGTCCAGGGTTCACCAACATGGTATATTCTCTGTTTCTGCATCCTCACAGAGCCTCAGTTCTGTCCCTCTCATTCTCAGAATTCCTGCCCTCCCACATGAGGCAGGAGCCTTCCACAGGGCTCACCACGGGTTATAGCCTGGCCTCATCCTCACCAGTCCCCCTGCAGTGTTCTCTGTCCTTGATGGACATAAGACTTGTGGAGCAGAATATCCAGAGTGCCATGGTGGGTGTGGCTGAAGACTAGGACCTCTAGAGGGCCCCAGGGGATGAGGGCACAGCTCAGGTGAGAACCAGTGACCATAAGACGAGGCTCCAGGTCTTCTCTGACGACTGAGAGCTGTTTCTGCTTCCTCAGTTTCTGCGCTCCTATGCCCTACCATCTGTCTGCTGTTCCCTTTTCTAGATATGCAGCCACCTCCTCCATTAAGCCCTGCCTGACGCCTCTGTCCTTGGGCTGGGGAAGGCCCCCCTCTTCCATGTTGCCCTGGCAGCCTCTGTGCCTCTTGATCACCCTTCTGATCCTGAGAATTAGAATTGTTTTTAATCATCTGCCAGGAAGGACCGTTTCCTTAGGGCAAGGGTGGCAGTTTACTGATGAAGGTTAGGCATTCAGATATTTGACTGTATTAAGTGGTGAATGCTTTCATATCCTCCTGGCAAAAAGTACCTAAATATCAACTTCAGTAAATTGCAACTATGTAGTCCTTGGCTGCCTATATTTAGATTACTTTTACTGCATAATAACTACAATGATGTACACTGCAACTGAGGTGTGCTCAGTTAGCTCAGAAATCAGTTACTCCCAAGTGCATGGCTCCTGACACCCAGTGTGCGGCGACCAGCCTCGTAAGAGCTGCTTGCAACCACCCTAACCCACAGTTCTGTGCAGCCCCATGGGACCTCTGTCATGCACATCAGCTGCTGCTGGCAGATGCTGCCTAGGGCTCATTCTTCCTCTGTATGGGATGGGCCCCAAAGAGACTCAATTTTAAGATCACCCCCTCCTACCCACAAAAACCCCACTTGGTCCGATGGCTGGGTACCCTCATCGAGGGAGTGCCAGAAACCACACTGGCAAGGGGGCTCAAATCTCAGACACAGGACTTTTAAGTCCTGGGGAGTCAGGTTGGAAGGTGAAGAGAGGGTGGGACCTGCCACGCCTAGATTCATTAAAGGTGGACAGTGAAGCAGAGAGTGACACACACAGAAGAGTGTCTAGCAAGGGAAGGAATTTACCTGATTCGATTTTGTTAAGTATTTTCCTTGCACACTGCACAAAGGCCTCTTCTACATTCTCCCCTGTCAGTGCACTCGTCTCCAAGAACATCAGCTCTAAAAGTGACATCAAACAAGACACAGGCCACATTCAGAAGATGATCTTGATATCGAACTACTAACAGGCTGCTTAGCATTCTCTTATAATAGCAGAGAAAATGTAACTCATGGCCTATGGTCATCCATTCCTAGAAACACAGAATCAATATAGTTTATGAAACATCAGCTATTGAAGCTGTCTCTGAACGGTAACAGTCACCCTGTGGCAGCCCGTATCTGGGGATGAGGTGCCACGCTGCAGTGGTCTTCAGGGAGGGGGCTGGCAGAGAAGCAGCAAAGGCCTTCTCCTTATGGTCTATGTGTTACTGCAGACACAACCATAGCCTTTATGCTTTCTAGAGGCCAGAAATGCCTTACTTGTGTTAATGCTCCTTTAGCCCCAGAGCAGCTGCTGATTCAGAGAAAGTTGTTCTTGTTCATCTGGGAAAAAAACCACCTCTGTGGTCCTCCCTGGCTAAGGCCGCTCCTCCCAACCTGTCTCCTGTGTTGCCACTTTCCAACCAGCTCTTCAAAAACGAACCCTAATCTGCTCACCTCATGCCTACTCTCAGCAGAAAACCTGTCAAGCTGTAAAAACAGGTTGGGGTGCTAGAGTCCACTTAAATATGGACACTAGGCTATTTCTTGGTTAACTCTCAAAATTAAAGTTATTCAGAATGTCTGAATCTTTATCATTCTGTTCTCTATAAATAACTATTAACTTCCTGTAGCAGTCTTGTGTATTCTCTATGGAAATTCAGAGATGTTTCAGTCACCTTTAAGTGTGATAAAGTAAAACCAGTAAGCCAAATGTTTCTTTAGTTTTCTATTTAGGATGTCATTTTTTTTTTTAAACTTTATTTATTTATGCTATGGTTGGCTCAGCCTGCCCTGGGGGTGGGGCTGGCGCATTACATGGTGCCGGGGATTGAACCGCGGTCCCTGTGGTTGCCTGTGGTTGCCTAAGCTTGCCTAAGCAGGTGCTTTAGACCACTGAGCCATCTCGTCAGCCCTAGGATGTCATTTTAAAAAGCACACTGACAAGGCTCTAACCTAAATCTAATATTCAAAGACTCTGGACCAAAATGTCAAAACAGAATGTTCATACATTTGCTTTTATCTGTACAGTAACTTGTAGGCAGAATGTAATATAATGAAAGCAGGCTAGGATATGGCTGAATTTACAGTAGAAATTCTACATCTCGGAAGCATAGTTTAATCTCAAAATGCAAGCTATCTTAAGCTCCAAGAAATGCCATCGCGCCTAGATCTGCCCCCGAAGAAGGTGGGAGGGAGGTCACTTGCCGTTCTCCTGCGCGAACCTGGAGGCTTCAAGGAAGGTGACTTCCCGGTCAGCGTCCAGGTCCTTCTTGTTCCCACAGAGGATGATGACGATGCTCTGGCTGGCCAGCATTCTGGCATCTGTTAACCAATTAGTAAGCGCATTGTAGGTTTCTCGGCTGCGTAACATAAGATTGTGAAAATAATACATGTATTTTATAAAACTAGCAACTCTTTCCAGTCACTCTCACTATTCACAAGCCTTTTCAACAATTCAGGTCAGGACAACAGAACCTTGGAGGCAACTCAGGCACCCTGATGCCAGACCCACAGGGTGTATGCAACAGCACACCAGGGTCCAGAAGGAAAGGGAATCCTGTCGGCCTCACCCACAGGCATCGACTCTACTTTGAGTGTAGGAGGGCCATGCTGAACCCTGCTAGGCCAGTCAGTGAGTTCCCGAATTGCTGTGCCTTGTACCACAAGAATTCATCATATCGACTCTTCTTCCTAAGGACTTGGTGACAGTAACTGTTGTCATCCTCCTTTGCTGGGAGGAGCCCAAAGCCCAGTAACACCGAGAGTCCAAGGTCACAAAACAGTCGCTGGCAAAGCAGGACCTTATCTGGCCTGTCTTCCCCAGGACCAAGTTTCTGCCCTCCCACAATGATGAATAGGTGCCGTGGATGGCTGGACGGCCTCACACCTTGGCAGGACGGGTCTCGTACTGTCAGCTGGGCCAGAGCAGGGAGAGCTGGACTAGCAGTTGCCATCTCCTCTCGGATGCCTAAGAGGGACATGGCCTATGAGGTCCTCTTCATGGATGGCTCCTACCCAAGACGAGCCCTCACCAGTGCCCGGGATGGCATGTTTCTAGGATGGGTCTATACACCTTAGGTCAGTGCTGTCTGTCCTTCAAGGACAGGATGCTACATAATCTATACTGCCTGATCCCTCCGTTACCAGCCACGTGTGGTCCTGAGTAGCTGAAATGTGGTGGTATAACCATGGGACTGAATTCTCAGTCTCAGTTTCAATTAAACCGTTGCATATGGCCAATTGCTACCATGTGTCATATATTAACTAATTTCAGCTCCCTAAAACTGCATGAGCATTACATTGATATTATTCTTGTCTCACTGACAGACAAGAGGCCCCCACAGCAAGGGCCCAGTGTCTGTGGTGCTGTATGGGCAGTGGCCAGTGCTGGGGCTTGAACCTAGGAGTTTGAGCCTGGAAGCTTTGTTCCCTGCCTCTCAAAACTTACTTCTAATGTCTCAGTATGCATAAAGTTTTGTGGACCTTACGGAGCATATCTACACATGAAATTAAGGAACACAATGAAATAGGACTGCTCTCTCTACCTAAAGACTCAAAAATACATTTTTCTGTGTGGTAAAACAGTGGCTGGGACCAGATCAAAGCTCTGTTAGACACACAAGGAAGGGCTAAAGGGCTTTCTGGATGCTGCCTTGCACCATCTATGGGCACAGACACATACATGGGATCTTGCCAGGACTGGCTTCCAGAATGCAGGGTACGGGGTAGCCTCCACCATGGGGATCTGGCATTACCTGGTGATGTCATAGACAAGGAGGGCCCCAGCTGCCCCTCTGTAGTAGCTTCTTGTCACAGACCTGAAAGAGTAACATGGGTTTCAATTTTAACCCGTCAGGTTGCCTTACTACTAAAAACCACCTTCCCATGGAAACCTCATGCTTCCTCTGTAAACTACAGAATACAGCAGGACCCTGAATCAAAAGAGTGAGCACTCCTGATTGCTGTGTTTGTGTGTGACGGATTATTCTGCTGGAAATTGTGTCAGAAAAGCAGCAGCATTAGGCCAAGACAAGCAGGTTGTCCCCTAAATCAGGGCAGCTGGAGTGGGAGGCTAAGGTAGTATGTGTAGGTGGTGAGACACCCCCGGGTGAGCATGGACACGCAGCAGGGCCCTTACTCCTCTGTGGGGAACACCACGCTGCGCCTTTCAATGTTCCTCCACCTCTTCCTGGGCCCGCGTGCCTTCCTTCCTTCTCGGCTACCTTTGCACAACTTCCTGTTCACCCTTTATACCTCACGGCTTGTTTTTGGTGAACTGCTTCCTCCCAGCGTTACCAACCTTTCAGATTTTCCTCAGTACCAAAATGGAATTTCTTCTGGTGCCCCTCATTTTGAGAAAGGGCATTCAGAGTCTCAGATCAAGCTATATTATACTCCGGGGGAGAAGAGGGACATGATCTCTCTAAAGTTGACCTTGAACTCTTGATCCCCTTGCCTTAGTCATTCTAGTGCTGGGATTACAGGAGGACATCACTATTCCTGGCTTCCACTTACTTCTGTTGTTTTTTTGAGACAGAATCTTGCTAGGTAGTTCAGGATGTCCTTGAACTTACTTATATAGCTCAGGTGGGCCTTGCACTCCCAGAAATCTTCCTGTCTCAGCCTTTTGAGTGCTGGGATTACAGGCATGAGCTACCATTCTAGGCTTCCCACTTCTTAATAATTTATTTTATAATACTTTGTTTTGATACGTGATTTTTAAAAAAATTGTATTTGGTTGTTAGCTCAGACTCATAGTGATCCTCCTGTTTTCAGCCTCCCCAGCACTGGCATTACAGACTCTGGGACTCTGTGGCCATCTTAGTCTGCCCTAGGAGTGGGGCTGGCATGGCCTGTGGTGCCAGAGATCCAACTGCAGTCCCTGCACTTGTCTAAGGTGCTTTAGTTCACTGAGCTATCTCACCAGCCCTGACATGTGATTTCTTACATGAATTATTCAGGTCTACAAGTGTAAGCATTTGAAAACACCTTTTGGATGTAGTAAAACTTTTGAAAAAGGAACACTAAGAAGCACAATACCTACACATGTTTTTTTAGTGGTTTTGTTTCTAAATTGCCCAGGCTGACTTTGAACTTGGATCCCTGTGCTCCAGTCTGGGATTATAGGTGCCCCACACATACATGTAGTTTTAAAGTAATACATTCACAAGTGTATTGAAATGACACAGCTACCTCTTGCTAGCTCTGAGCCACAGAGAAACCCTCTCCTTCATTGATTTAGTTTCTCTTTTTGTATAGTTGAGTGATTGTGTCAATTTGAGAAGTTCAGTTAAGAGAAGCTTAACTAAATTGGCTGAGCAATTCCACACCCTAGGGCAGGCTGGCCATGAACTCACTACACAGATCAGGCTGGCCTCAAACTCCTGGCTATCCTTTGCCTCACATCGTGAGTGCTGGAATTGCAGGTGTGCACCACTCGGGCACAGACTCTTCAGTCTTCCACTACAGACTCATCAGCCTCCTGATGCGGGCCTGCATAGGACACTGCAATGAGGTGGAGACCATGGACTGAATCCTGTCTCCAGTGTGCAGACACCCTCTGTACTCCTCCTCCTCTGACTCTGTGGAAGGCAATCTTGTAAATTCCCTTACGTTTGCATATCTTGTGTTACATGTCTGTTTCTTGAGTAAAACAGTGACTGATACACTTTTTTTTTTACAGTTTCAAAACACGTTATTAGTACATTTCAATATTTGATACAATGCATATTGTTGTTCTCCTATTAGTTATATAGAGACTGATATACTTTTATCAGATTACTGACTCAGAAAAGGACGAATGCTGAGCACATGTGTACATACTTCTCTCGGCATAGCAGAGAGACACGCACACCTACACTGGTAAGCTGTAATTATGGTTTCTTCTGGCATTTGCACTGTAGTTCAGTAAAATGTCCTGAAACTCTGAATCAGGAGTCTTGGAGTTGACTGTGTCTTGCTTTGGCAATATCTGAGTCACCTGAGGTCACTTAGAGACACACGCTGGATTCCACCCTGGCCCTTCCTTGCAGCCACTCTGATCTTGGACCCTGCAGGCCTCGTTCCTGCTCAGGGCTGCGCCTCAGCCTGGCAAAGCAGGAGCTCTGCACTAGGACAGAGGACACGAGGGAACTTGGTTTTCTCCTATTCCTGCACATCTGAAGGCATTTTGCTTTATGTTTACACTTAATTTACAGTCGGGCTATGTGTAGAATGATGAGTCTGAAGATTTCTTACATTTTTAAACTCCTGAATTTTCATGTTTTTAGTTTCCAGTGTTGCCAATACTAGTCCAATGTAGTTCTAATTTCCAATATAACTTGTGACTATTTTCCCCTCTTGAAGCTTTTCTGAGTTTGTGCGTCATCCTGATGTTTTGGCAGGGCACACTGGCCTAGATCTCTTTAGAATGCTGAGCTCCATCTTGCTTTGGTAGTGACAGGATGCTAACCATGCAATTGTATCGACAATGTCCTGAAGTCGTCCAGAGCACAGCCATGACTGCACTACAACAGGATGTGTGCCATTCAGCAGAACATGCTTCAGTCGGTATGCAACAAACAGAATGACCATCCCATGAGGCTTAAAAAATTCCTCCTTAGAAGAGAAATACTGAAAAACATGTTTGCATCATAACTTTGCCTCCATTTCAGTCTGAATGCATACCATGGACACACAGTGCCGTGTCCCGAGTGAGTTGTCCTTTAAATTCCAAGGATTCAGGCTAGGGAGATAGCTCAGTGGTCTTAGTGCCTGCCTGGCAAGTACAAGGACCTGGGTTCAATTTCTAGTACCATATGCCATGCTGCCGTGCTGGCCATTGAAATAGGGTGTGGAGGCACATAACTGTAATCCCAATGCTGGGGAGGCTAAGGCAGGAGGATCACTACAAGTCCAAGCTGCATGGGGAGACTTTGTACTAAATAAATAAATAAAAGATTAACAAATAAATAAATAAATAAAATAAAAAAATTCCAAGGACTCGCTGAGTCCTCGCCCATAACTCTACAGTGATCTTTAGGATTCGTGCTGCATGCAGTTGAGCTTAGCTGTCTTATTAACAAGAGCCTCTAGAGTGGAATTTCTGAAGTTGCTTCTGGGGGAGGTTCTGAGGGATGAGACTCTATGTTGTGAAAAAATATAATTAATTCTTTCAAATAGTTTTATCAAGTTAGAGGAAAAGCTACCTGAATCGTTCTTGTCCTGCCGTGTCCCATATCTGTAACTTTACATATTTACCACCAACATTTATTATCTTTGAGCCAAATTCCACTCCTATTGTATGATTTGAATCATCTTTGACTAAAAAAGAAAAACAAGAACAAGATTCTTAATTTTTAGCACAGTAGCATAACAGGTCTATAGATTTAGATAACAT
>PVKN010015638.1:0-18378 GCA_004027915.1 Capromys pilorides | reverse complement strand
GGGATGATCTGAATACACTTAGCACTTCCCACATCGGAAGCAACTGCTACACCATTCTGAATTCATCGAGCGCAGCTATATTTTAACAATAACAAAGGGGCCTCGGCAGTGCAAGATGAAAATCAAAGTAACGGTAAAGACACAGCTGTCGGGTGCTGCACTGTACTGCACGGTCAGTAGTACTTCATGTGTTTAATTCTTAACAGCGCTGCAAGGTGTGTGTAATTAGCCTCACTTATTAAACCAGGAGACATCGTCAGCACCCACATCCCTCTTTCCAGTAGGCAGCCCTGCCTTGCCACCCCCACCCTACAAGTCCTATTCCACAGGAGTCAAACTCAGCAAGAAGCGCTGGACATATCACTGGCTATCGTCGAAGGCCGACACAGTTTCGGAAGCCTCCAGTTCTACTGTGTGCAGCAGCTAGCAAGCTCATGTGTCTCAGCCCGAGTCCACCAAGCTTTATAAGGCAGGGACTGCAGCTTTGCAGAGCACAGCTCCGCTTGGCCAGCTCTTGCTGCCTCTGATCTGGCCAATAGAGGGAGGCTGTGGCAACGAGGAAAGAGGGGAAGCTGCCCCCTCCATTTTCTTCTTTGACGGCTTCTTGGTTTCAGCACCCTCAACCCCATGCAGAGGGTTCCTCCTGGCAGGGACGGTCCACAGAACTGCGAAGAGTGAACCCACCTGGCAGGTTTCCAGACACTCACAGAACCAGTCTCCTTGGATCCCCATCATAGCACAGTGGGGTTCCCTAAAAGTCTGGGTCCTGGCCCCACGGAACCTTCCTCTGAGCTCCGAGGCCTGAGTGCTCACCAGGCACCATGCCTTCCTCTGAGGTCTGGCTCTGGGTCTCAGCTCTGGGGGCCTCTGCTCCAGGCTTCCATATGGCACAAATGCTATCTTCCCCTGCTCTTCCCTGCCCCACTCCCAACCACAGAGGGGTGGCTGCTCCCTGAAGTGGCTGCTTCCCTGGTACTCTAGTGCTCTCCTTCTACCAATGCATCTCATGCATATCTGCTAACAATTCCTTATGGTCATGTCTCTCTGTTCAAAAATAACTGCTGGGCGCTGGGGAGATAGCCCGGTAGAATAGATGCCTGCCTGGTAAGTGCAGGGTCCTAAGTTCAATCCCCAGACAATACATACATGCATATATACATACATACATACATACATACATACATGCATACATAACTGCTGGGCATATGCTCCTGCTGGACCTTGTAAAGGACTCCTAGGGGACTTCTCAGTGTGCTTCAGCATGGACAGATGCTCTTTGCTTATCCACAGGGGGCAGGAATGTGGACACTGAAACCTTCACGATTCCAGAAGTGCAGCTTCTGAGCCACTTGTTTGAATTCTGAGGATCTTCTTGCACCATTATAGCCCAGGCCTGAGGCAGTGAGCCCATTCCGGGCACCAAGAGATGCACTCTAGCAGGCTGCTTCAAAAGGGCAATCCTCAGCTTCCTGAGTTGCATGGAATCCAGGTATGCATCGCCACACCTGACTGAACCATGGTCTTATATTTCTGTTGTTTTAGTTTTGTTGTTGTTTTGAGACAGGGCGTTGCTATGTAGTTCAAGCTAACCTTGAACCCACTGTGTAGCTGGGCTTGGGGCAAACCTCCTACCCCAGTGATGTGAGTGCTAGGACTACAGGTGTACATCACCAAGTCAGACTTTACTCTCAAAATAGTCATTCAAAGTGGAGTAAGAGACCTACAGGTCTGAGGGCTGGAGAGAGGGTTCAAAGGTCTAAAGCGCCTGCTTAGGAAAGCTTAGGCAACTGTAGGGACTGCGGTTCAATCCCTGGCACCACATGCTGCCCCAGCCCCACCCCAGGGGAAGCTGAGCCAGCCATAAAGAGAGAGAGAGAGAGAGAGAGAGAGAGAGAGAGAGAGAGAGAGAGAGAGAGAGACCTACTGGTCTAGTTATTTTCTCTCTCTCTCTTTACCATCTTCCCTTCCTCCATCCTTCCCTGTCCTAGTCCTCTTCCCTTCTGCAAAAGTCCTATCTTCCTATTTGATATTGTCTGTCTTTCATTTCACTATTTGCTACTTATTTTTCTTACATAAGAGGAATCGTGAAATAGTCAACCTTATGCGTCTGATTTATCTCCCTTTGCACTACAATCTCAAGATGCACCCACTTTCCTACAAGCAATGCAAGTTCATCCCACTTCATGCCCGAGTAACACGCCATGGTGTGTAAGCATCTCATCTCCTTTAGCTAATCATCTGTTGACGGACATCTGCACATATCACTGTCACGTAATGTCCTTACCTCTTTCAGGAAAACTTCCTACATAGAAGGGAACTTGCTCATTTTAATTTTCTATGGAATCTCCAAACTGATTTCCATACTGGATAGGCTAGTTTGTATTTCCATCAACAATACACCAGGCTTCCCATTTCTTTGCAGCCTCACCATCATTTAAAATTGATTTCTGGATACATCAGGCTTATTGGACAGTTATTTTACCATATCATTTATATGACAGACTATCTTTTGGTTGATGGTTCTGAAAGCCAAATGATATTTTTTAGCAGCTCAAGGGAAATGGCTTGGTTCATGAAGGCTCTGGGTTAAGCCGTAGATACTTGTTTCCTGAGACCTACCAATTCTCAATATTTTCATCACTTTGTTTACTTGTGTATCACACCTTCTAATTTTGTTGGGGCCTGGCTTTATCCTAGTACTGGGGAAATTTTTTCTAGATCCCACTCTTTTAGGTTTCATAAGCCATATACAGTTTATGTCTCTCTTCTCTTTTTTCTGCAACTGCACCTTCAAACCATTCTTTTATTTATTTTTACTTTATTTTATTTTTTATTTTTGTGGGACCAGGGTTCAAACTCATGACCTTGCACTTGCCAGGCAGGCACTTGTGCCATGGAGCTATCTCCCTGGCCCTTTCAAATCATTCTTAACTCCCAACCAGGTGGAGCTGGATGGGACCTCAGGGCTATTCTTTTCGCCACTTCCCACTCTACATCTTTACAGAGCACATGTTTCAGTAAGTCGCCCATCAGAACCGAGCACTGGTGTCTCTAATCTGTAGCTAGAGCAGTGACAGTGAGCCTTTCAGAGCTTTCAGTGATGCAGACAGCTCCTGAGGCCCATGGGTCACAGGGTCACCACCTCTGGTCACATCGCATCTCTCAATTCTCTTCCATAGCTTACTCAAGGCAAAAGCCCAAGTCTTCAACAAGTCTACGCAGCCCTTCCACTTCAGGTAAGTGAACGGCTTCCTTGGCTTCTCCTCTCCACTCTATTCTGGACACGCTGTAGATTTACGGTCTTCTGTGTGATTATTCCCCATGTGAAACTCAGTTCTCTGGCTATGCCCATTGCTCCTGCTATTCCATTCCATTTTATCTTGTGTTTTGTCTTCTCAATGTGAATTTCTTTTTTTTTGGTGGTTGGCTCTGCCCACCCTTGGGGCATAGCTGGTGCTACATGTGGTGCCGGGCCTCAAACTGCAGTCCCTGGGCTTGCCTAAGCTTGCCTAAGCAAACACTTTAGTCTGCTGGGCTATCTTGCTGGCCCGATCATTTAATTTCTAAATGCAAAAATATCCTATGAACTAGCACTCTGCATTCGCCCTTTTGGGCCTCCTAGTTCTCCCTACCAAGTAACTTGCTGATCTTTGATGCTTCCCATTCATCTAGTTATTTCCATGTCTACACTCCTGCTTGTTTATTTGTGGATCTGTTTGCCTCCCATCCTGCTCCCCCAGCCCCAGGTGCAAGGCATTATTTGCTGCTCTGCTCTTTGAAAGTGTCTGCCAAACACACAGACAGCAAACGCACAGCAACGATCGTGGGCAGTTTCATTTGCAAATTAACAGCATGACCCATATAGCCTTCTACATTTGTATTTTTCTACTCTTTTTATTTCTACCTCCAGGCCAATGCAATGTTTCCTTGCATTGTTCAGTTCTTTAACAACTTTCACATTTTTCTTATATTTTTAATGCTTTCAATTAAAATAAACTTCATCTATAGCAGCTTAGATAGCAAATAAATCTTTCTTTACTTTTCTTTTTCATTTTCTTTCTCTTCTTCTCTTTTAGCACTAGGGAATAAACTAAGGCCTTGCACGAGCTAAATGCCCAACCTATTACTTTTTTTATTTTGAAAAAAAAAGTCTTATAGGTTGCTAAATGATCAAGGCTGTCCTCTAAGTGCCACCCACATGCCTCAGCCTCCCACCATGCTGGGATTACAGACTTGTACCACCAGGCCCCACAGCAAACCATTTATTTCAGCAGGGCTTGAATGTGAAGAAATGTCTTAAAACACTTTGTCCGATGAGAATCAAGGAAGCGGATGACACATTTGTTTGGTTTCTAAGAGATTCTATGGCCATGCTTCACTCCTAGGCTTTGGCGTGTACATAATACTATGTGACTGCTACTTAGTTTTGTCCTATCAGTCCCAGGGGTACCTAATTCTTGACCACTGCAATACATCCTAATAAGAAGATAAGGAAATAAGGTCTGACCTCAGGAGAAATAAAAGTACATGATGCATTGCAAAACTATTTTGCATACCTGTGTGTAGGTGTACACATTGAAGTTTTAAGAGAGAGAAGAATTTACCTTGGTTGTGTTTTTCCTTCTAACTCAGTGTAAAAGCCTTATTTTAGTTATTGCAATAGTGTAATATTTGGCTTATCATGCTACCTGAGATACAAGCTTACTCTATGGAACAACACCAAGAACTACACATTTTTTATATCCCTGGCCACTGCAGCAGTCGTAAATAGAAGCGTCTGCATGATGTATGTGTGTCTGCATCGTAAGCTTCTGATTCCTAGAAAGCTGCACAAAAGGCCAAAGGTCCTACATTTGCAGATTTTATCAATTCAGGCAAGCCTTCATTCTTACAGCGCATCTCTAAATGCTGTTTCTAACAGTTCCTTCTGTTCTCTTCACAGGATTCAAATGAAATTTGTCTGAAATGCCCTCACTTTATTCTTTATATTCTCTTTGAATCAATTATTTCAGTGCCTTTCCATGCATTCTGGAAGAATCATCAATAACACTTTTATAAATAGACTTATTTACATATCATATTTGTGTATATATCATATATATTCTATTCAAGTATTTCCTATAATTGAAATCCTCAGTAATAACAATGAACATATTCCAGGGAGGGAAATGAGCAGGTGGTAGGCTAGGAAAGAGGCTCAGCTGTACAGTGCTTCCCCAGCAGGTGTGAGGCCTGGGTTGGAACCCCAGAACTAGGGGCACCAGTGGAGGAGAAGGTAAAAAAAGATGCTGAAGAAAAATGTCAAGTGAGAAACAACGCAACCCAGTCGTCCGCGTTATGGTGGAGGCCAGCAGAGAGAGTGATTCCAGGCAGATAACGCCTTCTCTTTGTAGCATAGTTTGTTTGGCCAGGCACTTGCTGAAGGATTTGCAGGCTGTTTGCATTTTGGGGTCCTTTTTGGTGTTGACCCCTGCAGCCTCTGCTTCCTCCGCTCTGCTTTCCATAACCTCTCTCCCTCTTTTTCTAAGTATTGAGGATTGAACCCAAGGCCTTCACACCAAGCTACGTTCTTGCCTATTTTCAATTTTTTTTTTAATTTTAATTTTGAGATAGGACCTTGCGAAGTCACTAAGTGGCTCAAGCAGGGTTTGGATTTGCAACCTTCCTGCCGTGGCTTCCCAGAATGCTGAGGTGATCAGTGTTTCCCACCATACCACATTCAAGCGCAGGACATGGTTCTTGCCCTCGCAAAGATGAGGGGATGGGATGGCTTCCCTGAAAAGTGATGTCTTGTGGGCTCGTCTGGTGGGACTTCGCACAGTCCACCACTTACTTTCTGGAGAAGGCAGCAGCTGAGTGGAGGGCAGGGCCCAAACATAGAGCCTGGCCTGGGAGGAGAAACAGCGCTGTAGCCGCCGCAGGGGTGCCAGGCAGCCCCCTCGAGTCGCTGGCTAGGACTGATTTTTCCACGGCTGGCAGCAGCCACACATCAGTGCCCTTTTTTTCTTACCTGTCTCACCATGTTCTTCCTGCCAGAATCACAAGACATCTAATACCAGCACAAGTAATTAGAAATAAACCCAGAGACAATGAACCACCTCAACTCTCCCTTCAGTTGCAAGGAGGCCGTGTGAGCTCTCGCCACTGCAGTGACTGGAAATGCCTTTCCTTGTCACACCGTTGACTGACCACAAAAAATGAATGTTCCTGCTATTTTCCTGAGACAGCTTTAGGATTTATCGCCATTGGTTGGAAAAAATAAAATAAAATAAAGCAATGACAGGAACTCACACAAAACTTCTAGGCCAAAAATATGACTTCAGTCAGGGGAAAGAAAGTGTGGGTGGACAGGAAGACAGAGAAATGTGCCAGGTCAGCTGACCCCAAAACAGAACAGCAGGAAGGGCAGTATGCTCGTACACTCACAGGAAGTAGCTGCATGCTACCTATCTGTCCCTCTGTCCAGCCCGCCGGAATCTGTGAGGAAGAGGTCTGGCCTGCAGAACCACTCAGTCCCTGTCTGTCTTTCAGCTTGATTACTCACACAGTTCATGCATCTCTTTTGTTGAAAACCCACCATGGTTCCCCTTTGGGTCACAGTGCCAGCTCTTTGGTTTGCCCTCTGCCTCCCGGAAGAGCTACTTTCTGCCTGCCCTGTGGGTCTCCCTCAGCACCCATGGTGCAGTCCCTACGCTCCCTGGGCACACAGGCCCCTGCTCCCTCTGTGGTGTGCATGCCCAGCTTCTCCTCCTCCCTCTGCCACACACCTTCCCCATGTGCACCGGCACCTCAAATGCGGCCCTCACAGGGGCTTCCTTGGTCATCCTGTCTTCAGGGAGAGCGGCGACCATTCCACCCATTGTCTGAGAACCAGGCTTCCCCTGCTCAGAAGATTTTATAAATTTTACTCATTTCTTACTCCCTGCCCTTTTTCTAGGCTTGTCACTTGTGAGCTTTAGCTGAGCTCTGTAGTCTCTTTAGTAGCATCATACCTGCTCCACAGTCCTGTGCTTGCTGCAAGGGGCTGGACCCATGGACTCCCTGATAAATCCTTTTGCATGAAATAATCTCATGAGGCCCACTACTGTCTATTTTGTTTCCCAACCACTCTCCTGCCTCCATATTAATTTGGCTCTCTGTATGTGTGTGGTTGAGATACTCCTGCATGCACAGACTTACACACACACACACACACACACAAACACACACATGCGCGCGTGCGCGCGCGCGCACACACACACACACACACACACACACACACACATACAAGCAGCTCCATCTTAACTCCTTCCCAAGTTGTCTATGGTCTCAGACAAATCCCTCCTCCTCTCAACCTGCTGAAAGAAAAGCCAAAAAAAAAAAAAAAAAAAAAGCTCTGTGAAAGTATTTGAAAGTCAGAGAACAACAGTAGTTGGGATCCAAAATTGCTTGAGGGCATTAAAGGATTAGGATTTTAATAGGATAATCCGTGACTCAGCTCAGCAACTCTGCTACCAGAGAATGGCACGGGCCTGCTAGAAAGAGGTGGAAAGGTGATTCCTAGGCTTTGCAAAGCCAGCTGGGTGGCTCTGAGGCGGAGCTCAACCTTGCAGGGCTCTGTCGCCCTTTCAGCCCAGAAGGCTGCCCTCAGGCTGCTCCTTTCCCTTGTGCCAAGGGAAGGTAGATGTCCGGAGCCCAGGAGACCTGTGTGGCACCACCCTGGAGTTCAGTGATTCCCAATCGGGGTCACAAATCTGTGTCACAGTTACATCCCCCAAAGTAGCCCATGGGTGAGCGCTTCCTTTTATCTAAAGCCAAGGCCTGTTCTTATTTCCCGCTGCAGTCTCCGTCAGGCCACCAGAGATCCTCCTAGAACACGGAACCCCAACCCCTACTCTAAGGACCCCAAAGCTACCATCCCTGCTGCTGCTCTTGAGATAACGGTGAATGGCACACATAACTCAAGTGGCATCCACCTTGGAAGTGTCCTTATTGTTCTGAAGGGGAAAGATGTTATGGTCACACTGAGACAACATCATCCCAAGGCGCTCAACTTGCTCTCCTCTAAGAGACTAGAGCCCTGACAGTCCACAGACCTCCTGTCTTGGGGGCAGGGAGGCCAAGTAAATGGACTTTTTGTCCGGGTCACATTGTGCACAACAGAGAGGCTAGCACCTCGGATTGTTTTCTTTTCCTGTCAAGAGGTCTGAGTTCTGCTTATGTTCACGAGCTCAGCATTTGACTACAGAGGACAACCTGATCAGTTCCCTTAAAGATTCATTATGGAACCCGGAATCCAATTAATAGCTTCTCAGGGCCTCAGATTCCTCCTCTGCAAAAGGAGGAAGTGATAGTTCCCATCCCTTGTACGTTCTCTGACAACTGAACACCCATGGAACAACCAGAAAAACAAGAGCTGGACACTGAGCATTCTACAAAGTCAGCTATGGCTAGCTCTGTTTCATAAACTTAGGGTAGAAAAAAATCAGCCAAGACATATCTTATTGAAAGAGACTTAGGGGGGCCTCCCCTCCTGTCCCTCTCTTCCACAGGAGCTTTCTTTCCCTCAATAAATATACTCTGTTCATTAAAAAAATAAAACAAAAAAAGGAAAGAAAGAGACTCAGGTTGCACAGAATGGAAAGGAAATAGAATACTCTAGTACTGCTTCTGTTGCTCATCACAGAGCTCTGTGCAGGGCCAAGCAAGCAGTAATGTCCATGAGACGCAGTTGGGTTAGTACACGTACAGAACGGGATGCTGTGTCCTTGTGCTGTCTCCACGGAAGCAGGTCAATGCGCGACCTGTTATTTGACAGCTACAGTCCAAATTTCAGTGCTAAAATGTCAAATAAAGAAAAATAAAATGTATTAACTGATAAGTAGTTTGCTGTTGCCCCAGAGTTTAACGGAAATTATAGAGATTCCATTTTGTTTGTATTCAGGAGGGTTGCAGATGGTTTATATTTCACTAAAGCCCATATGTTGAAGCTCCAGCCTACAACATGACAGTATTAGGAGTTAGGGACCTTAGGAAATGATGAGGATTAGCTAAGGCCACAGAGGTGAAGTTGCTTCCTCATTCTCACCCTTGGGTAAGGGTATAAGAAGTTCACGGTCTGCAGAGGGAGGGATCCCTCAGCACAGCCCCGTACGTTAACAAGCTGATCTCATACTCCAGCCTCCAGGACTATGGGAAATGATTTTCTCTTTGCAAGAAGCCACGAAGTCTATGGT
Source organism: Capromys pilorides (assembly GCA_004027915.1). Classification (NCBI taxonomy): domain Eukaryota; kingdom Metazoa; phylum Chordata; class Mammalia; order Rodentia; family Capromyidae; genus Capromys; species Capromys pilorides. The sequence goes on along the minus strand of PVKN010015638.1, from coordinate 9,163 downwards.
TTTCTTTTTAGCAGACTAAGTCAGGGAATCTCTGGTTTCTTGAATTTTCTTGCAAAGAAGGGATTTAGTGTTCCTTGTTCCTCCAGTGACCTAAAAGCTGTGACATTCTGTAATATGTTCATGCTACTACCAAGACCAAGCTCAAGAGGAAGCCTTGTAATATTTAAGAGGATCCCACATGGCAGGTCCTGGGTCTGTCACTGATAGCTCACTCTGATCTTGAACAACCCCACCAGTGACAGATGTGGGCAGCCTGACAATGGCCCTGACACAGATTCACCGAGGTGGGAGAGAGGGTGGGGAATGACTCATCACAGGACACCAGCAAGGGTCACTAAACAACTCAGAGGCCCAACAGTGAGAAAACTATTTTCCACCAACTCTGCCCTGTCATTTCCCTGTGACTAAAATGTTTATTCACATAGAAAACATGGACAGGGAGGCAGCAAGTGCTACCGCCATTTACTGTGGAATTCAACTAGAACCCAAAACTCAGGTTACCTCAGTGACTTTCAACAGTACACAGAATGGATTCAAAGATTACTTCTTATCGGCCAAGCAGTAAATATGTCATGCCTTGTGGGCCGGGGAGTCTGCCACAGCCACTCAGCCCTGTCCTCAGCCACAGAAAATATGGAAACGAATGGGGGTGTCTAGGTGAAAACAACCAACACCATTTATGGAACCTGTAATTTGAAATATTTTTTTTAAATTTAAGTTTTTTAGTACTGTACATGATTTAGCCTAGTTCCTCTTTTTTCCCCCATTCTCAGTCCTTCTTTTCAAACCCCCAGATTCCCTCCCTGTTCATAAAGCTCAGTTTTTGTTTTATCCTTCTTTTCTCATTTTCTTGTGTCATGAAGTAGTCTCTTCTCTTCACATGTAAAAGCATGCAAATCCTTCACAGTCCATGGGCTACACATGTAGGCCACAGGCCACATTGGGTCCCTGCCCCTTCCCACACTCACACAGATTCTCATGGCTCTGGCTGTCCAGCCAGTGCACCTCAATCTGATGCACATTAAAGGGAGGAAATGGGCAGTGCTAAGTAACTCCATTGCTTCCTTCTTTTTAACTTAGAAGAGCAATTATACAATGGCAGGCATAGGCATTTTTGTAATTTAAATATATGCAGCTCTTGTTTGGAGCCAGGAGAGGAATGAGTACTCTTCCTGAGGAGGAGTTCACATTTTATTCCAAATGAGTAAGAACTATATGTAAGCCATTAACCAACGGATAGCAAGCAAAAGGAAACGGCAGGCCGTTCCAGAGTAAAGGGCTCCTCACTCTCATGCTGAGAAATTCAATGCTGGCCTCTAAGCATCACAGAGACAATCACAGTGCCGCCTTCGGAGCCTCAAAGTCAGGCCACCAGCAATGCGTTCCTCCTCCAGCTTGGCCTATAACATTTTAGGGAAACAGTTACCTGGAGCAAGGCCTTGTTGGTAAGGTACTAAAATGCTTTCTGCTTTTTTTTAATCTTTTATATATTTATATATTTGGTACAGGGTCTCCCTACACAGCTTAAACTCATAATGATTCTCCTGTCTCAGCCACCTTAGCTCTCGGATCACAGGCAAGCACCATGACACCTGGTTTCAGCGGCCAACATGGCTTGCCTGGGGTTCTGGACCTGGCATGCCACGTGGTGCTGGGGATCGAACCTGCGTCCCTGAGCTTGCCAAATAGGTGCTTAGACTGCTGAGCTATCTACCCAGCCCCTTAAATATCTTTTTTAAATGACACTCTAAGCCTGTTCCCCTACTTCTTTCTGCTTTCCTTTTCTTAAAACCCAAACAACCCCAAAAGGAAGTACTGTCTTCTGAAATAAAGATGGACTGAGTGAGGTGCTGAAGAATTAGACACCTCATGGAAAGAGAAGTGAGGTGCCCTTGCCAATCTGCCAGCTGAACAGAGCTTTGTTAGTGACACCGCAGAGAGAAGACCCATCACACAGTCAACCTGAGGAATCACAAGAAATAATAAATAGTTATTTAAAGCTAACAGAGTTGAGAATGGTTTATAGCATTGCATGAGAAGCAATTTCCTTTCCGTTCTTCTTAGACCCGTTAGTTTTCATTTGCTGCATAACATATCCAAAACACAGGGCTTCAAAGCAACATACATGAATTATCTCAGTTTCTACGGATCAGGAGCCTGGGCTCAGTCTAACCGGGTCATCTGTTTGTGGCTTTTTAAGGCTGCAGTTGAGAAGCTGGCTGGGCTGTTGCATCTCGCTAGAGGTCAGTCTGGGGAGGAATCCCCTTGCAAGCTCATGCAGAGCACTGTAGGAAGCCACTCCCTGGGGCTGTAAGATTGAGGGAGGAGGTTTTTTACGCTGGTGACTGGAGGCCACCCTTGGGTCCTTCAGGCTGCCTCTAATTCCTGGCCACTTGGACTTCTCCAAACAAATGCCCACTGCATCACACCACCAAGGAGCGACGCTGTCCTCAGGGAAGGCACAGCCCCTTTCAACAGCTTTGAACTGAATAAGGCCTACTCAGGATAATATCTCTTTTGACCAGGTCAAAATTCAACTGACTTGGAACTAAAATCCCTTCATTGCTCAGAAGCAAATCAAAGGCCCTGTTCACACTTAAACAGAAGCAATTGCAAGGGACATCAACTCTAGGGGGCAGGAGTCACAAGGCCACTCTAGGCTCTGTACCCCAACTTCTTTACAGGGCTTGGATATGGAACAAGGTGGAGGGCTGTGCAGAGGTTGGAAAACTGTCCTGAGAGACTCACGGAATAAAGATGACAGGCAGGTCACATGACAGTATTAGAAAAGGAGCTCTGTCTCTCTTGAGAAAATTCCTAGGGAATGTGGAAGATCATGCCTCTAGATGGAGAAGCAAAGGAGAAGTTTCAGGCAAACCTAAGACAAGGGAATAAATCTCATTTCTGGGACACACAGGTCCTTTCTAGGAAAACAGGGATTGCCTGTTAATATAGAGCAGAGGTCAGGCCTTTTCCTATGGGCAGGTAAAGCATCTGAATCATGTAAGCTGAGAGAAAATGACGGGAAGTAATGCGGACCAGAGCCATGTAAAATGGTCATTGCCTATCTAGGAAGACAGCAGTTTCTCAGGTACTCATTGCTCCTAGAAGTGCTGGCCTCTGTTATGCTTATATCTAGATGTCTCCCCAAAGCCTCATGCATTCATAGGTGGGTGTGGCTGGATAATAGGTGCATAACACTGGATTATAGGTGTGTGATAATTCAATTAGTCTACTGATTGATTCAGCGTGGGTGAATCTGGTGTGGATAAGGAGGAAGTAGGCCCACACTGGGGGCACGTAGCACCAACCAATAGGCTTATAGCTTGAATGGAATAAAAAGGGAAAGGAAGGTTGGCTGCTTCCTGTTGCCTGTCACACACTATGGGCTGCTGCTCCTCTGCCATGCTGAGCTGCCTTGGAGGCAGCGATCTATGGACAGACACCTCTATGAACAACCTTTCCTCCTTCACCTTGTGGCAGGTATTTGCTCCAGCAATGAGATAGTAACAAAGACAGATGGTCAGCATTCCTTCACCACACACTGACCTACCAGAACTGACCTGTACCTGTCCCTGAAGACCATCACCCAAAACACTATTAACACTTAAAATTGCCTTGTCCAAGAGTGAATTCCATTGTACTCATGAGTTGAAATCTTGACTCAGCTTATGGTGGGACACATTGATCCCTACATATCATTTGGGTAGGTGCTTGGTCAGATGTTCACTTACTCTTAGTAAGACCAGCAAGCACATTTTCCCTCCAGTTTCAGAGGCAACAGAGGTTTCCAAGGCTAAATACCAGAGGCGGGAACTGACATCCATTTGTGGACTGTGTTGTATGCATGTACGGAGCTTGAATCATCAGACTCACATGGTAGGGAGAGATCCTGTGTTATCAGACTGACCAAAAATGACTACAGGAATAGGGAATGGCATAGCACATCTTATGTTACCACAAGGTAAGTACTTGCTGGATACGGCTAAAGGGCACAGTTGTCATTTTTTTTCTGTTTCTTTTTGCCAGGCTTATATGGTTCATTCAATGCTTATGAATTGAATACACAAAATAGATACAGCAGGGCAAGCCTGGATGAACTGTCTCAAGAAGCTCTAGCTACCAGAGGTACATTGGGAAATAGCACTGAGAGATGACAGACAGCTCTGTGTAGGAATGGGTTTCAGGGAGGAATCACAGACTCATGACTCATTTAGAAAAGGGTTGCAAATCCCCCCCACCCAAGCTGACTTCACCATTCTTCGCTATTTTTACTTATTTATTTTTGTGTGTGTGACCAACTCAGCCCACCTGGGGGCGGAGCTGGAAAGTCATGTGGTGCCAGGGATCACACCACGGTCCCTGTGTGCTTACCTCGGCAGGCACTTTAGTCTGCTGAGCTATCTTGCCCATCCCACTTCACCATTCTCCAGAGTTTGGCCCCACCAAGCAACTCCACCCCAAGGAAAATAAAAGCAAAGAGAAACGCTGCCTGATATTGAAAAAGTATATTTCATAATAACGCTTTCCACAGAACATGCTTAACAAGTCTCTATGGTTTTCTTCTCTCTTCCTCTATCCAAAAAAAAATCAGTTTGAAAACAAGGAAAGCCATAATATTTGATTTTGATCAACCAAAACACACAAGGCTGAGAAATCATAGGTCATTATGAGATTAAGTCTACATAGGACACTTATCTGCAGATGATCTGGCGGTCCTGACAGTCTCCACCGTGCACATGGTGCCAGTACCAACTTACTTACCTTTCGGTCGGGCCAGTTGTGTTTTGCAAAGATGGCGTCGTAGGTGTCCACCGCCCCATCAGTTATGAGCATGAGGGCCTGGCTGCAGATGCTTCCTTGTCCCGTATGGTTAAACTGTGGAAAGCAAACATTTGAGACAATGCATGTCAAAGAGTTCTGTGCGCACGCCCTCAAGACATGGAGCACTGGGTACCAGGCTTAGGAAGCCTCTCAAAGCAGCAGGTTACTGCTTATGCCTTATAGGGTGGGATTTCTGCATGGGCTGCTGGATGTGCTTCAGCCATGAGAACTAACTGCAGACCCATGCAAGTTACCTTGAAGTACGGACCGCATTTGCATTAACAAGGCCAAAAGCATTGCCACAAGCATCTTTTAGAGCCCACAATGTGGGCAGCAGGGTATCTGAGAGGCAACAGCTGCTTCAACACCCAAGGGGCTCTGCTCTGTGTAGGCCTGATGAGTATAGACTGCACCATACAATGAAATCAGGGAAGCTTTGAACAACTAGGGAATAGAGTCAGGAGTACACAGTTCAGACACTTTAACTCTCTTTTTAAGCATGTCATCTAAACACCTTATCTGAATGTTGCATTTCCTAGTAGTTTTTTGGTAGTAGGAGTGTCATGCTGAAATTCCAAAACTGTGCTTGCTAGTGTGCAAATTTCTAAACTTCTTCAACTTGTAACTTTGTAACATGTTTTTAAAAATCCCAACCTTTATGAGTAGTACCTAAAATGACCAAGCAGAGTTGCCACAGATGTGTGTGTTTCCCTTGAATCTGAGATGAAAATCTCCTTTTATGAATGCTACTAATGATGCAATTCAAAGTAGCACAGTGGCCTTTAAAACTCCTACAACTGGATGAGTGCAGAGGCACGGGACATATATACAAAGTACGCAGCATTTAGTAGTGAATCCTCCCTCCACTATAATCTTCAAAGTGTACTCTAAAATTATTTGCCAAGTGCCTATGAAGTGCTGAGGATGAATCACTGAAATACCTTTCCTCCTCGTAGCCTTGCGTTCTTTTGGGAAAGACATGCAAACACAAAATAAATAGCAAACTATGTTGTATGTTTGAGAATGATGGTGTTAAGGGGGAAAAGAGAAATCAGATCACAAATGGGAAGGAAATCATTTTAGAAAAAGAAAACACAGTCGGGGAAGACATAATATCTGAGCACATAATAGCTGAACAATTCCTGATGAGGAGGAGGATACGGGGGAAGGGCATTTCTGAGAGGTCAAACACTTAAATGTGGAAACAGTGAGTGAAAGTAGCCTTGACATATTGATCTCTGGCTACGGCACTGAGGAAGGATGGAAACTATTCTCGGACTTGCTGGATGACCACCGGTAAGCCAGAGAATACACATAGCATTGAAGCTTTTCTTGTTGTTATATTTTATTGTTTTGTTTTTGCTTTTAGATATAGGGTGTTACTTTATAGATCAGCTGGTCTTGAACTCACTATGTAGCCGAGATTGGACTTGAACTTATAGCACTCTTCTGTCTCAGCCTACTGAGTGATGACACTACAGTTGTGCAACACCATGCCCAACTAACACATCCAAGTTATCAGTGCCCTCTCTTCATGTACTGAGAAGTCTAGTGTAGAGTTTGTCTAAAATAACTAGATGGATGGATGGATGGATGGATGGATGGATGGATGGATGGAATCACCTCGCAGTCATATGAGAACAGAGAAAAGTCAATTCAAAACTTGTACAGGGTATCATGCTGTGGCAAGCTCTCCATCTGTGCTGTCCTAGCACCATGGCTATGTGACTATTTTCCTTTCTGAACATTAACTTCTAAAAAAAAAAAATCCTCATACAGCTGTTACCACTCAGGTTAAATGTTTATAGTATTCTGAGCTACAAGCTGGAACTTATTCAATTGTTACTAGACTCTGAGGTAGCTATAACCTTCATCCCCATTTTCTAGGTAGGGAGGCTGGGGAAGAGAGAGATTAGCTAATCTGCCTCAGGTCACTCAGCTACTCTGGGACACATCTGGTATCTGAATATCAGCCAAAGAACCCTAACATCTACTCAGCTATTTCTATAGCTTTGAGTAAGGACATGACAGTCCTTGAGCAGGTGGTGACTGTTATGGCTTGGGTATCCTTTAAGTATATCCCCAAGGATTCCTACGTGGGAGGCTTAAGTGGTGAAGCCTTAAGAGGGTGCCAGGTGGGAGGTTCTTAGGTCCCTGAGGGTGAGACCCTCAGAACAGAGTAGAGAGGTTCTGGAGAAAACAAGTGGCAAGAGGGAACATGACCTCTAGTCTCTGGCTGTTTCAAGGTAAGTGCTCTCTCTTGCTCTTGCACAAACTCCTGCTGTGACGTCATCATCAACCTTAGGAGCAGGCAAACTAATCGGGCTATTTGATCGTGGCCTTTCAGTCTCCAAAACTGTGAGCTACGTAGAACCTCTTTTCACTGTACAGTGAACCTAGCTCAGCCATTTCATTAAGACTAAACTAAATAGTGACAAACTGTTATTAGTACTTCACAAGTGTTAATTTCCTTCTCTTGCATCTTTCTCCCTCTGTCCTCACCTATGTCCTTGGAAGTGAATAATGCTTAAATTCTATGTCCCAGTGTTATGGTTTATGTCTAGTTGTCCCCCCAAATCCTCATGCAATCATGGGGCAGGGACTTCTAGAGTTTGAGACTTGAGTCATGATCCACTGGGATTATGTGTTTTAGTACTGACGGGACTATGGGTCTGACTATTGCTGGGATTACTTGACTCTTGATCCACTGGGATTATGTGTTTTAGTACAGATGGGATTATGGGTCTGAGTCCTTCTGGGATTATGGGTATTGACTAAGATGGATAGGTTGAGGCAGAGAGCCTGAATGTAATATAAAGAGAGACAGAGAGATAGATGGTTGCTGTTGCTCTGCTGCCCTGGTTGGTCTGTTGCCTTGGTTGCGATCGTTGCTGTTCCACCGCCATGAACTGGATGCTCTCTGCCCTGTTCCACTCCGCCTTGGGCCAGCTGAATATGGACTGAAACCTCCAGCAACTGTGAGCTAAATAAACCTTTCCTTCCTTCATTTTGTGTAGGGTATTTGTCCCAGGAATGAGTAAAAAGTAACTAAGACACCCAGGCACATGCCTCTGGCAGCCACTCTTACAACTCAGGCCTCTTATGTGTTTTTGAGTTGGTAGGACATATGGCTTATGATACTATGGCTTTAGCTGACAGGAAGCCACAGCCAGCACCTATCAGAGCTGTCCCCACATAACTGCTATTGTCACTACCATCCTTACTCACTGCTACAGAGAATTCTTGTCCAGGGAGACAAAAGTCACAAATAGCTGTATTTCTTATTCTAGAAACACCCTGAAAAGCCTCTCTGCTCTTCAGCAAAAAGTAAAAACAGCAGTTTATATTCAGACTGTTTACGCCCTCAGCCCCAAAGCTTCCCCTACCGTGGCCACTAAGCCTCAACTGAAACACTGCAAGTCAAAATGGATCCTAATCCAGTTCCTTCCTCTCTTCCACCTTCAGCCATATTCAGAGTCTCAGTGAGCACCCTAACTGTGCCATTTCTACCCTGGCATGACATGAAGACTCTCATGGGGTGCATTCCATTCCTTGTTGTGGTAAGAAAAAGAAGCCCTGTAGCCTGTTCTCAAGTTGTTCTGGAAGAGTCTGGGAACCACACAGCTTTCAGAGTGTGGAATAAGCCCACGGCAAGCCACTGAATAACAGGGATCTGAGATTCAAGTCACAGTTGCTTCAGAGAATGAAAGTCAGGCTGCCCTTGGGCTGTTGTTCATGCAACTCATTTGAAAACATCCTGGAAAATTTTGCCAAACAAACAAAAAGAAAGAGGGGGAAATGAAGATGTCTGAATAATGTAGACTGGAAGAAGGGGCCACCAGGAGCTATTTATTTAGGAACATTACTTTTCTCTCTGAGTGGATCTAGGGTATTCTCTACTGCATTCTGCATTTGGAGAATTTTGAAGAATGCAATTAAATTCAAATGCTTTGATGGGTAATATCTCTTTGCTTCATATTTGTCTGGATCTTTTTTTTTATTGAATAGCGAGAGTGATGAAAGTGTTTTCCATAATAATAACAATGACAAGGGCCTGGTGATGAACTACAATTAGCTCAGTGTTTCATCAGTTAGCAGCAAAAATTTCAATGCATCCTGACATTTACAGCATTTGGTTGTGATTAACAGTCTTTGAAATGTCACCGAATTTTATTTAATTGGCTAAGAAAAATTTTTAAAAGGTAATCACTGCAAAGATCACATTCATTGCCAAAAAAGATAATTGCGGCTGTCACATGACAAGGTAGATGCTAACTACCGCAGCAAACTGGCTGTATGTTCTTACAAAATCTAATGACTGCCTAGAGATCAATAGCTA
>PVKN010015637.1:0-18374 GCA_004027915.1 Capromys pilorides | reverse complement strand
TACTTAATATACAAACCAGTAGTTATGAAAGCATATTGCCTATACAGATAAACTGTAGGGTTATGGTTCTAAGATTTTTTTTAGAATGCCTTTATAGTCTCACAATTTTAGAGAACCCTGAATGAGCTTTTGATCATGAATTATTATATCTGAAACTATTTTTGACCTAGAGACTATGGATTTTCCTAAAATAGGAATGATATACCTATGATACCTCAACATATAGAGCACATTTGATGAAAAATTATGTTTTCTAAAACAAACAATAACAAATAAACATGATAAAATAGCACTGTTCTCAGATTCTTCACATCTTTTTATGGCCTGGCCTAGAAGAAGACAGCTGGATGGTCATATCTGCTTGGGCCCTCACTCTATGGAGTTTTCATAAGACATAAATTTTTGGGGTGGGCCAGATAGCTCGCAGACTAAAGTGTCCACTTAGGCAAGTACAGAGACCACAGTTTGATCCTTGACACCACATACTGTGCCAGCCCAACTCCCTGGGCAGACTGAGCTGGCCAGAGTCCAGGCATAGTAACGTAGACTTGCAATCCCAGTGCTGGTGAAACTGAAAGCTCCTGCTTTGAGAAAACTGTACTATATTCACAGGAGAGATTAAAAGTTGACCATCATGAACTCCATGAAGGTAGGTTTGACCTTCAAAAATAATTCGGAAGCATATTGGGGAGCCTAGAATTTCCCTAACCACATTTTGACAACCATTGAAGTTAGAAATTTTAAGACTTCTTTTTGGTCATGCCACTTGGGCAATGTTTGTAAATATTTCATGCCCACTTGACAAATAAAGTATTTGTAGGAAATTTTATTTGCAACATTTATAAATATAATAGAAATCCTTTAAGTAGAGTAGCAAATATGTGAATAGTTTCATAGACTTCAGGTTGACAAAATTTCACCTAATGGTGCATGGTATGTGTGGTATGTCCTACAGGCTAACTGTGGTTTTATAACTTTTAGGGATATTTAGAATTATGCATATACACAACAAAAGTGTAGCAAAGATTGCACAAGTCTAAATACTTACTAACTGACTCTTCACAGAAGATTTATGCTGCTCTGACGTTGTAACGCTCATCTTTGACATAGCATGCATATTTTATTCTGCTTTCCAAGTTAAAAAAAAAAAACTAACAAGTTTTATTTCAAAGTTTCCCAAAATTAATGAGTTTTATGGCCTTTTATAAAGCTTTGCATTTCCTGTCTTAACAAATTGAATTTTACACACTTTCGTCATTGAACTATAGGTCTTCTGGTTTTAATATTGCCAGCTCTTTAAGTTGCATAAAATATATATTGCTAGAGTACATATTTTAGTGTTTTTATTTTTTTACTGTCATTTTTTTTTTGACAGAACCAGTGATTGAACTCAGGCCCTTGCACTTACCTGGCAAGAGCTTTTTCTACTAAGCTATCTCCCCAACCCCCTAGAGTGCATATTTTAATATAATCTGAAAGTATTTGTCTTTAAGTAAGTTAATTTGATTTATTCACATTTGTCATATGCACCACATTTGCTCTTCCCTAGATCATCTCAGTGTATCATCCTAGTTTTTAAAATTTACTTTCTAACTCTGACCATCTGCAGCGCATGCTTTGATTTACTCAATCCCCTGCTAATTTACAAAGCACATGGCCCAGTGCAATACAATTAGGGGCTCCTAATGCCCATGCAAATATTGTTGAAGCAACAACATGAAGAATGAAACAATCTGTTCAAGGTATCCATGCAAGTGAGAAATGAAATGGCACTAGCACCCATAAATTGGGTTAAGGTCTATGCAAACCGTTTATACAGATCAGTTCATTTTCTCCTCACAGTCATCTCTCCACGTAGGTTCCTTTTAGAGCTGAGAGCTCATGGGACTTAAATGCATTTTTTTTTCAGTTCTAATGAAAGCAAGAACTGCATCTGGCTGACAATGAATTGCTGTCCTCAGCCACCGCACTATACCCTAGGTTTGTGCTGTGCCAGATAGTCTATCCCAGAGAGCTCAGAGGCAGATCTTCAATTCCTGCAATCTTTTCTCACAAGCTGCTCAACTCAGAAAGAGCTATAGGAGAATAGGATGGCAGATCCAACACTCTCATTAAAGAGAGAACTGCAGATTCCTTTGAGATATTGAATAAAATCACAAAACCACAAGAAAATTTAGATACAAGCTAGGTTGGAGCTAGAAACAAGTTATTCTGAGCTCCAAACTGACAATTGTCCTTTAAATTCTAAATTCAGCCTACACATCTCTGTGGTATCAACTACCTTCTTGGTCAATTTTCTGTTCAGATTAAGACATTTCGATTTACAGTGCACACCTATGTCCAAGTTCTCTGTTTCTTGGGGTGTTATTCATTTTGTAATATGTGGTTTTCTTGGTTTTCTTTCAGCCCATTACTTTCTTAGGAATTATATGTGCCAAACTCTGTACATGTTCTCAGCTGAGTTCCCCTTAGAAATCTTCAGATACTATGGAATAAGTGCTGTTAACATACAGTTTATAGATTTTGTCGTGAAGTCAACCCAAAAGATGAAAGCACAAATTATATCATTTATATTCTTTGTCGTTTGCTTGAATCATACATAACTTTTTCAAACAGCCTACACTCTGCATTGATACATGAAGATCCTTTAGTGGGATGGAAGAAATGGCACCTGAGAGGTTCTGACTCACAGTCTTGCTCACAGCAGTAGGCTGGTGTGACCCAGCAGAAGTGGGAAAGCAAGGGCTAGGCCACCCAGCAGAAGGAGCAACTAGGCTCAGCCCTGAAAGTCAGCATCTTCCCGGACGGTCAGGCTGCCTCAGGCTTTATATACACAGCAATGGAGGTTTCTAGCTGTTAGTTTTCTAAACTCTGTCTCTGTCTTTGTCTTTCTGTCTCAGTATCTCTGTGTCTTTTTGTCTTGGTCTCTCTCTCTCTCTCTCTCTCTCTCTCTCTCTCTCTCTCTCTTTCTCTCCCCTCCCTCCCTTCCTCTCCCTCTCTCTCTCTCCCACTATCTCTCTGTCTGTCTCTCTATTCTCTGTCTCTCCATCTCTTTCTCTGTCTCTGTCTCTCCCTCTCTCTATTTCCTTCCCTTCTTCCCATTCTCCCTACCTCCCTCTAACCTTTTCTCTCCCCTAATTGATGACAGTGAATATCTGAATATTTTAGGGTTATCTATACAAAAGACTTTAAAACTGTACCTCACACACAGTAGCAGCAAATGACCCTATTTTAAGACACAGAAAAGGCTGATGGAAAGAGCAAGGGATCCAGTCTGGTTTCCTTCAGTCCTAGTTCCACCACTTATTAGATGTGAAATTTCTCTATGTTTCACTTTCCCTGTACATAAGGGGGTTAGTAATATTATTTTCTTTTAAAGAATTTTACGAGGATTGTAGAAGTCAGTACATGTGAACTACTTCATATCCCTAAAATAGCAAACATTTAGGACAAGTTAGCTATGTCATTAACTTTACTTATATTTGCTTCTGCATCTCCACCTCCCTCTCCTCTCCTGCCCTTCTCTCCTGCCTCATTTTCTCAGTTACTTAGTTATGTTGTCTTTGTGAGTTGCTTCATATCTTTGGAGGAAAAAATATGCTTATAAAAATACATTCTTGTGATGAATAAATACATGGAAGAAAAACAAAAGAAAGTGGAACTTTATGTATTGAATTATTCAAACAAGAATTTACAATTTTTTTAAGTAACCTCATATGCTCTTTAATTTTCTGATCTGAACTTTGGTGTCTTGAGCACTTCTAGAAAAAGAGAGTGTGGTCCTCTGAACAACAGAACTCTGTCCCCTAGGGCATTGCTCCCATCTCTGGCTATAAGGCCTTGTCTTTGCCACTAAGTGTCTCTCTAATCACACCTCCATCTCAAAGTAACCAGGAACACTTACTGTTTTCTCAGCATAGGACAAGGCAATCAGCACCAATCTGGAGGAGGTAATGACCTAGAAGAAAGCCCCTATCCTTGGACCTCCCTCACCTGCATCACTATTCCAGAGTCATCTCCTCTCAGCTCGCCCTGTGGCTTTAATATGGTACACAATTTGAAGAGATGACAAAGGCTCTTAGATTTGACTGAATCAGAGTGTGGCTGCAATGGATGAAATGGAAGCACCACCTGTAAGTAGCTCTACAGAATAAGAGTTAAGATTGAAGTTTAAAATATGTTTTGCATGTACACTTTGCATGTGTCCATAGGAGGGTCAAGGAATCTAGAAAAGTAGTGCTAGCAAGCCTTTGGAAAGTAGCATGGGCTGTGATTAGCATCTTTCTAGGCTCATGGTACTGTGCTGTGGACGCATGAGATTCAGTGCTGTAGAAATGAGCCAGAGTGCTCAGGGGTTGCCTCCAGAGCTGGATTTTTCTCTTGCTCTGGGACTATTTATTTTTAACTTAAAATAGTACATGCTTGCAGAACAGAAAGATTATATTCATTGTGAAGAGCTGACATATGTATACATTTAAAATTTTTTTTTACCGCTTCACCTCACTCTTTCCTCCCTTCTTTTCTTGGTCCTCTTTTGCAAGATCTATCTCTTTTTGCCTAGTGTCTATCCTTTATTTTACTCTTAATTTATGCTTTGGGTTTCTCATATAAGAGAGATCATGTGGTATTTAGGCTTGAGTACCTGGTTTACTTCACTTAACATTATGGCCTCAAGGTGCAACCTACACATGACTCAAATTCATGACTTTAAGCAAATCACTAATCTTTGTACTTCCCAAACTATCTTCATTTCTACAAAATGAAAAGACAGCTTAAGAAACTCTCTTTCTGTGATTTGACCCTTATAAACTATGCATCACAATTTAGTCATATAGTTGTTAAGTTGATTGACATTTTTTAAAGAAACACTTGAAACTTTTTCTGAGCACCTCATCCCTCCTTCCCTTAATTTCCAACTCTGTAACAGCTTTAACTCTAAGAATAGAACATGGCATTAAAATGAGCTATATATTTCTGCATTTATACAGAAAAATTCTTCAAGTGGCTTTATTTGCTTGCATAGCTAGATATTTAGTCCCTTAATTTCAATGCAATAATTCATCTGCCATTTTCACCTATGAAACTGTGTATCTGGTTTTTTTTAATTACAGTCACAAGAGACACCATTGCAACTGAGCTCTACTTCTTACTGGAGTCCATGTTCATTTTCCTTGCAAGATTATACATGAACAATGACAACTGAAGTAAGTAAAATCAGAGTTCCTAAAAATAGATGCAGGTATAGTTCTTCTTACTTAATCCACACAGTAACAATTCTTTTTGCAAGTATTAAGTCCGTGTTGTACTTGATCCTTAAAAGAATTTCTTGATTTGGCTCTCTTTCCAAATTATTGCCAAGAGAATATATCAAGGCTACCTGAAAGTTGAAGAATAACTCAAAAGCATATATTGCTCTTTCTCCTCTTGTAACTGCCATTTGCTAACTTCCCAATTAATTCTTCACACCCGCCCTCCTCCCACCTACACACCCTTGCATACGATCTGTCTTAGTCATTTGTCACTATCTACTAGAAGCAGTATAGTAGCACCTTGATTAGCATTCACAGTAATTATTTCACAGATCCTTAGTGAAGTGTACTTATTTTCTTCCAGTAAATTTTCAGGGTTGCTTAAGGTCAAGCCCACTTCAGTCCAAAAGGAGCTGTTCAGTAAATACCTTATCCTAAGATGCTGAAATGATCCTCTGCTTCATCAAAGCTGAATTTGTTTTCTCAACTGAAGTTCTATGTGGAAGGGTAACATAGAAGGGGTCATTGTTTAAAAGGGTGTGAAATCTGGCAGGGTTCGGTAATCACTGGTCCAGCAGCACAGGACCTCTGATAGGTAGAAATGCTAACCAACAGGAAAGGTCTAATTCCCAGGTTAAAAAAAAAATCAAAATAGATTTGGTAGAGACTAAGTTTTCCAAGGGACTTAGGCTCTTATTCTTCAACATACAATATGACGGAAATATACAAATAGATGTGTGAATGCACACATAGCCACATAAGGCTGTGGTTGAGCAATGAGAGAACTACTGCAAATATAGTTAGCGAGTCTCTCTTCGTTGTTGAGCATATTAAGCAGCCAACATTTTAAAGACAAGAAATGTATCTTATTTAACCTCCTACTCCAGCCTCTACCACAGTGTGTGGAAATGACCAATGAATACATTGGTGACCAAGCAAGAGTGACAAGTAAGCCTTGTAACCACTGACCATTATTGTATTTAACATCACACTCAAAGCAGTGCTCCAAGATACCTAAGTTTTATATCTTTATCTTATAATCCAAGAATCTCACATTTGAAATTGCTGTTTACTTGTCCGAGCTGTGTTCCCAGAGTCCATGATCACTGAGTATATTTTAAATTACCTTCATGAAAGCTCTGAAAAACAAATTATTATACATATTTCCAAAAGAATTACATGTAGTCACTTGAAACTAATGGCTTCTGCCATTGTCACTTTAAAGAGCTAGTAGCAAGAGCAAAGGAGTAAGAAAAGAAATTTCATAAGAAATTGGTGAAGAATAGATTGAGAAGAATATCATGCTTTATGTTTTGTCTCAGTGCCTATTCCAGAAGTTTTAAATGAATATAATCTTCCCAGACATCATATACTATGCCTATATAATTAATAGAGTTGTTATTAATGGCCATAAGGATTGGTTCAGATACAAGCAGATGCCAAAATATGCAGATTTTTCAAGTCTTTTTCATAAAATGATATTGATATATAACCATAATTTTCTCATGCACTTTAAAACAATATTGATTGCATATAATATCTAATACAATGTAAATGCTTTACTAATATGTGTTATTCTGTATTGTGTAAGGAATGCTTGTATGTGCCCAGCACAGACACAATTTTTCAGATATATTTATTTCAATCCAAAGATGGAGAATATATGGATATGGAGACCTCACTGTAATTGCTGTGTATCAAATTGTACTTGTCAGATCACCCAGGGTTGCCTCTTGGCTTTACTTGTGCTCATTTTGGATCTCTGCTTAATGTGATGACCATTGATCACATTCATCACCTTGTATGACGATCATACCATCAGAAAGAGCAGCCACAGGGCTCAGGAGATAGCTCAGCAGTGTAAGAGTTTATCTGGAAGGCAGCTTCGATCCTGGTACCACATGCTGTGTTGGCTCCCCACAGTGCAGGCCACTGAAAGCAGACATGGTAGTGCATGCTTGTACTCCCAGTCCTAGGGATGTGGATGTAGATCACTATGAGTCTGAGCTGTGTAGCAAGACCCTGTACCAAATAAATAAATCTTCAAAAAAAGAAAAATCTGAGCACTAACACAAAAGAAAGAAATAACAAGACCAATACTTTTCAGAATGGTGCCTAGAGCCTACTTCTTATCTTCTATTATTTATCATCTTTTTAAAATTTTATTTTAAAGAGAAAAAGAAATGTCATATTTAATATGGTGACAAATGAAAAGAGTCAGTAAACTCAAAAGAGTCAGTCTTTCTAAACTTCTATTTGCTCTTCATTCATCTCAGTAGTTTATACATTGTAAGTTCTGAAGAACCTCAAAACTTCATAAGACTTGGAGAAGGAAGAATGCCCGTGGAGTGCTAGGCACCTGATTTAGTATACACTGCATAGAGAAAACAAACTAAATTCCCTTTGTAAATTCACACCAAGAGCCATCTTTTGTTTTCACAGAAATGAAAGGCTTCTGAAAGATCCTTTTTATGGTGTTTTATGGATATACACCATTCAAAAATGATACCCTATTTGCCCCCATCTATAGAGAAGTATAACACCTTAACTATATACTCAGAAATCTATACACGTGAATACAATCTATTGTCCTCGAAGATTCCTTTTGGTTAAATATTTTTGTGATAATAAATGATTACATTCTCATTCTGGAGAGCTTGGAAAGTTTAAAAGCAAGAATGAGGATATTGGAAAAGCATGGCTATAATTTTTTTAAAAAAGTTGGCTATTTAAAGTTAAATATCAGGCCAACCAGATAGGTCAGCTGATTAAAGTGCCTGTTTAGGCAGATGCTGGGACTAGGGTTCAATCCCCAGTGTACTCTGCAAGCTCTATCCCCTCTATCCCCAGGGCACACTGAGATGGAGGATGAGATTAGGTGTGGTGGCATGTGCCTGTAATCCCAGTGCTTGGGAGGCTGAAAACAGGAGGATCAGCAGGAGTCCAATCTGTGCAGTAGACGTTATAGACCCTGTACTAAATACATTATTGTAAAGCTAAGTATCATATTTCTTCAATAGTAAAATAAGAATTTGGTGAAGATGTGAGTACTTTATTTTTTTAATCTGGAGGACTAAGGTAATCAAATAAATGAAATTTGAGGAAATACACATTATTCATGAAAACTGAACATTAGCAGGGAGATTTCTACAAGATGTGACTGCATGCAGTAGACATTTGTGGTTTTTGAAAAATCCAGCCACTGCTCTTAGCAGCCAGCAGTGATAACAGACATGGAGCTGTTCCTACCTAGCAGCTTGTAGGAAACACCTATTCTGAAACAGTACTTTGGAATATACAAAGCAGTAATCACATTACATAACAGTGCAGTGAAACGGAGCTCATTACCCTTTTTTCAGAGCTAAGAACATTGAATTTGAGAGAGGATAAATGACTTTCCCACATTCTGAAGTCTAATAAATAACAAAGAATCAGAAGCTCTAACTTTTGACTCCTGAGCTGGTGTCCACTGTGTTGTGTTTGGCTACTTCCTGGCAGCAGTGACCATGACTTTCATGATAAAAACTTTTCTGAGCTGTTCCTGAGTGCAAGTGTTTGCTCTAAGCATCTTCTAATCATTGCTGACTTTCTTAAGATGATGTTATAAACCCAAAAGCTTCACCATTCAGCATTTACAAATATGTGTTTCCCTTTGGCATTGTACAAAGTTATCACCTTCACGGTTCTGGAACCCAGAGAATTTATGTTAGACTGTGTGAAATGCTAGACAGAAGCATGGGAGCAGATGGCCACCCTCAGGCCTGGACAGGAGAAAATGGCCCTGATTCTAAAGGAAATATCAGTATTACTTCACATAATAAAAAATGGTGATATTGTTTGCCTGACTCAAACATTCCAAACAAAGTAAACATAAAATTTCTTCCTTCTTTTCTACATTCACTCATATCAGGGATTGCAGCTGCCATTTAGCTTAATTCTAGATAGATCTTAAGAACTAGCAATATTCTTTTATTTTAAAGTCCAGTTTCAGTTGCTTCTATATATTTATTAAAAAATAATACATTTCATCCATGGCTAGTAGTTTTAAATATAAAAATGAGACCTGCTCTATAAGGTAACTGATTTTTTTCAGTCTCTTAGCTTCTTGCTTGACTCAAAGTGTATCAGTAGCTTTTAACACGGAATTGCCATTTGTATGGGACAGTTGTTACACACAGGCCCCATGCTTGTAGCCCACCTTTTCAGCAATCAGCATCACAGCCACAAGCTTCAGAGCGGTGTAACTTCACTGTCCCCAGGCTCCACTGAACATGCAACTCTCAGTTCTCTGAGGCTTTTTGATCACTTCATGAGATGCTTGTGGGAATCTGGCCAGCACTCACACAACCTGGGGCTGCAGGAGAATCAATGCTCCTGATCACTGTAGGAAAGGTGTGGATGAATGTTCTCGTCTATCATTGAGTGGACATTTCCGAGGCAAGCTCTGTAAGACTTTTCCAAGGGTCCTGGGGGAAAGGAGCTGCAAATGCCCTCAGGGTGAGCAGTCCTTTGCACTGGTTTGCATCCTGCTGTCTCCCAGAACCCTTTTCTGATTGCTAGTATCACTTTTTAAAATAATCTGCCTCCACGTGGTCCCTTGGCTCCAGTTCTGCTTTCTGGAGTAACTTGTGCTAAGATACTTGGTTAGGCCAGGCATGGCGGTGCATGTCTGTAATTCCAGCATTTAGGAGTCTGAGGCAAGAGGATGAGTATGAGTTTGAGAACAGCCTGTGCTACAAAAGTGTGCTCAAGGCCAGCCTGAACAGCATAATGAGACCCTGTCTTAAAAAGACTGGAAAAAAAAAAAAAAAAAAGATACTTGATTGCTCAAGGGAAATGCACAAAGCACACAGGTGTGATTTAAGTTTTAAATGACCCTTAAAGCTACAACTGTTAAAGCTTTGAAGGTGATAGAAACTTTTTAAGATGCAGGGTTTCATGGGAGCTGTGTACTACAAGGGAACAATATAACCCTCTTCCTTTTCCTTTCTTCAATCACTGGGACAGTGTTAACCTAATAAACCCTCATACCATGATGTCCTGTCTTTCCCAAAGTAATAGGACCAATCTATGCTGGCACAAAACCTTTTAAAATGTGATCCCCAAATAACTTTTTCTCTGTAGAAGTTGATTATCTCTGGTGTTGTTATAGTAATGGGTGCTGCACAACATAGACCCTGACAATGGGATCTTTGATGGAGACCTCTCCTCTGTTAAATGGTGAGAAGGGCCACTTTGCTGATGTGGTGATAGTAATAACACCATTTCAAAGTTCTCTGGCACTGGAAGGAGAAGAAGTACAGTTACAGGGTTAGATCTTGGCCTCTGATACTATGTGGCCATAGTACTGGAATGCAAATAACTATAAGGATGGTAGAATTGTTTGCTTCTCTTATTACTCTAAAATGGTCTTTATAAATATATAAGTAAAATGGTTTAAAGTTCCAGCAGTCAACTCAAAACATGCTGAGAAGCACTTGGTGGCAAAGCCCTTGATGAAATTTTAACTGATCTTAATTTGAGGGCCACAAGTCAGAGTCTACTGAAAATCAGGCCAAGGACTTAATTATAAGGAGATCAGAACACAAAGTGAGATGAATCTGCCTCCTCACTAGGATACCAATGGGAAAACCAGGCTCGAGAAGAAGCAGAATGAACCTTAGGACCAAAGTTGAGGACCCTTGGTTGGCTGAGTCTAAAAATGGTGACTTCTAAATTAGCTTATAGGCTCTAAGCCAGCAGAAGTGTCCTCCCCCTCCTGCTAGAGAACAGCAGTCTTCTCTTTCCTGGAGGCTTTCCAAAGAGCTCATCTGGGAGAGGTCACCATCCTCAAGATCTCCTGCTGACTCTCCTTGGTTCTCTTAGAACACAGTACACCTCTACCTGAGAAGCAGTTTCAGGTCAACAAGGAGCTTGCACAGACTCTTCGGAAACTAAGACCCAACATTATTCAGCAATGGGAATTAGGTGTAGTCACAGTACACCTGTTTGTAATAGCTCTACTTAGGATGTTGGCACTCTTTATTGAAAATGAGTTTCCTGCAGCATGAAGTTGTGGGTGATCACTCTGAGACACTGAGATTTCCCCTATAGATTGAAGAGTTGTATAAAGAGACTGTATAATTGGAGAATATATTTGTTTGTTTGTTTGTTTATTTATTTAGTACTGGGGATTGAACTCAGGAACCTGCACTTGCCAGGCAGGCACTTATTCCACTGAGCTATCTCCCCAGCCCATAATTGGAGAATGTATAAAGCACACAATCATTATAGAAGAAAGTAAATGTATATAAATTCCAAGCTGAATTTCTGTCCTAAACAACTAACAAAAATCATCTCTGGCCAATGTATTGAGAAGTTTGAACACTACCCAAACCATGTTTGAAATGCATTGAAAAGTGAAAATATCAACATGGGAAACTTTATAAAAAGGACATTTAAAATATACATATATGAGTATATGTGTGTATATATGCATAATACATAATATAATGCATGCATTACACATTGCTTCATATAAATCTAAAATACTCAAATAGGTTTAAGAATTGTTATCTTCTTTTCTTTTAACTTCCAATTCTGGGAACTGAATCTAGGGTTTTCACAATGAGTTATATTCGTAGACCTTTTATTTTTCGTTTTTGTTTTTCATTTTTCAAGAGTCTCACTGAATCTCCTAATTGTCCAGGCTGTCTTTCAACTTGCAGCTCTCCTGCCTCAGCCTCTCAGAGTGCAGGGATTACAGGCATGCTCCACCATACTTAGATGATTTGTTTTTCTCTCCCACTGTTGTCAGAACTTCTTTGTCTACTCTATAATTGCAAAGAAGTAGATATATTTTTAGGGAAGGGCCCTCATTCCAGGGCTGATGTTGGTTCTCTGAGAACTGACTAAAACTTAATCTAGACCATTGCACAAAGAGTGAATTAAGTTGCTCTGTAGATGATTATACATACTGTGATGGTGAATCTTGCAGGCCAACTTGACTAAATTAAGGACAGGCTGGTGAGGTGTAGCTGCTGATTATTTGTGAGGTGGCCTCTGGACAAGAAAGGCCTCTGGGTGTGTAGAGTGTGTGAAGACAAGGATGCTCGGGAATGTGAGCAGAAATCCAGGAGTTCACCGAGGGTCCAAAAAGAGCAGAGAGGCACAGGAAGAGGAAATGTGCTCGCTCCCTGGAGCTCAGGCTTCCATCCTTCCTGCACTCTGCCACAGAGTTTTTGGCCTTCTGCATCCAGGACTGAGACTCAGCACACAGCCTTTGGCCTCAACCGAGAGTTACACGGTCAGCAACATGGCTCCCTTTCCAAACTGGACTATTTTCCACTAAGGAGCCTTCCTCCTCCCAGATTCTGCTTTCTGTAGATTGTGAGACATCTCAGCCTCTTCTACTACAGGAACAAATTCCCATAATGAGCGCCATGTTTTTTCCTCCCAGAGAACCCTAATAGATGTGTATATCTTTTAATCCACCTGGGCTGGCAAAGTAGGTTGGGTGATTAGATTTCTTAGTTTTTGCACAGTGGTCCCAATTAGTGTGTGTTATCCTAGCATAACTTTCAACACTGTGTATTTCTCCCAGAAGTGTTGATCTAGATAGTAAATTAATAATTCCTCAACAGGCACAGATCTAAAGACAAATACTACAGCTAAAATTTTACTGTATCCACACATTAAATTGGTTAATTGAGCAGACCTGAATTATTGCATTTTAAACCAGAACTAAGCTAAGAACATTCCTTATATCTCACAGGTGTTATAAGATTTGTATATACTGATTAATTAACCAGGTACTTGGCATAGTGGCTGGCTCACAGTCACTGCTCAATAAGTTCGAGCCATTTTTTATTTTGGTCCTGGTATGTTGCTTTCCTCATTTAAAATAGGTGGCACAGGAGCTTTTCTCCCTATTCTAAAGCAATATTCTGCAACTACCCCTATTCATCTCCTCCACATGCTGCTTTTGCTCTGTCACCCCTTAGGGAGTGCCCCAAGATATTTGTAACTGAGCTCTCTTTCCCTTACCAGAGGTACAGCCGTTTGGCTTCTCTTCCAGTTCCTTTTCTAAGCATGTCACTTTTGAAACAAACTCCGTCGTTGCCCACTAATTTAAAACTAAATTCTGAACATAGCTTATCGTTAGAATTCACAGGAAGTCACATCCGTCACTCAGAGAGTGCCAAGAAGGAGGATGCTGGAACTCTTCCTAATCTATCTTCTGTTCTCTTCTGAGTGGGTGTTTATACTTGAACACCCTGTGTGTTGGCCGGGAAGGTTTACCTCTGGAGGGGAGGTTAGTGAAATTGTAGCTGGGGGCAGATGACAGTGTGGAAGTAACATCACAGTCCTGCAATATCAGAGTTCCTGCCGAGATTGAGATGACAGTGGAAATGATGCTTTAATTGTCCTCAACACTGTAGCTTAGTTCATGGAGAACAGAAAACTATTATTTAAACAGATGGCAAGCCTGCCCATCCATAACCAGACATTTAATGAGATAAAACAGGGCAGCCAGGGTTGTAGGTGTGTGAGTCTAGGCCATTCTGGAAGACATCAATTTAATTGCAATTCTATTTTTGTGAAATCTGTTCCCAAATGCCTATTTTGCCCTCTATTCTACCTTCCTTCTTTCTCTTTATTTTTGTCTTTCTTCCCTTCCTGGTGTTTGGGTCATAATCAGATGAATGTTTTCTTCTCTGATGCCCAGTGTTATGATTTTTCAATTGGAAATATAATTGGGACAGCCTAGGGAAGCCGAAGTTATGTGGCCTGAGGAGCCTGGGTGTGAAGCTTTGCTCAGCTCTTAGGGCACATTTTCTCTTCCATGAAATTGTGATAGTGATTCACAGCACTTGTGTGAAGCTAGAAAAGTGTGCAATGTGAAAATAATTCAAACAGAGATCTTAACTCTTAGTAGGTGCTCAATAAAAAAACAGTGCTACAGTTATTACAGGCAGCTCTTAAGCATGTTGAATTTAGGATCTCCTGAATCACTCCTCCAACTCATTGGAGTCTTTGACATAAACTCAGGATTAAGTTCAAGGAAAGATAAGTGCATGGTAGAGTCATGTCTATTCCATTATTTTCTGCTCATGGTCCCTTGTGAATCTACTCTGCCCCCACTGAAGAGCATTATCCTTTGTTCTGTCTCTGGAGACTGAATGACCACAAATGGACTCCAGTCAGTGAAAAAAGTCCTATCTATGCAAATCAAGAGAGTTAGGTGCAAGTCTATGAAAGTGAACACGTATAAAAATAGAGTGATAAAGGTGCAGAGAGCCAGGCATAAGTCATGGCTCATGGCTTTGAACTCCTCTGAGTTGGACAGTGGGAGGTTGCCAGGCTCTGAACGGTAATACAGCCTCTGTTTTAGCAGGTGTGCCTTTGCTTGTCCCCGTTTGATTCTCTCCTTGGATGTCCAGATCAGTACCACTCCCAGAGACCAGTTTTGGTATGTTTAGCCTTTCAGAGAACACTTTTACTCAGTTTTGACTTAGCG
This sequence comes from Capromys pilorides, assembly GCA_004027915.1. Taxonomy (NCBI): domain Eukaryota; kingdom Metazoa; phylum Chordata; class Mammalia; order Rodentia; family Capromyidae; genus Capromys; species Capromys pilorides. The sequence goes on along the minus strand of PVKN010015637.1, from coordinate 3,626 downwards.
GCCAGCTTCAAAATGTTGACTTTATAAATCTATGGTTTTATTAATATTTTAAGAGTTTAGGGAAGTATAACTTTTAGCATTTACATGTTGTCTTTTTATGTTTCACTAGAGAAGAGGTCAATGTATGTCGCCTTCCCAATTTCTGATCTAAGATAAGCTGTAGCAATGTCTCTAATTTATTCAAGGGTAATCTAATTATGTTTTCATGGTAAAGCTAAGATCTCTGTGAAACGGGACATCTTTTTTTTTTTTTTTCCATAGATAGAGAGGAATTTGTAAGTTATCAGACCCTGAGGCAAATGTGCTTAAGGACCACACAGCAGCAGGATAAATGGCAACAGGGAATGCTAGAGATGGTGAGTAAACAGGTGAGAGCAGGCCCTCCCTAATGAGATTATAATAAAAAATTAACATAAAAGCTAAAACTTTACAGGCTGTTAGGTCTAAAGCTTTTATTTGCAAACCTTGCTTACATGATTTAATATAATGCATACAATCTAGATTTTTATTGCAAATTATTTTGAGTTTTGTTTATAAAACACAGATGCCACTTCCTTTTCCAAATTGTCTTAGTTTGGTAATTCTCACTTAACCTTCACAAATTTATGACTCCTCTTGTTTCCACTAATTTTTCTCATACTGAGGTATTTTCAGATTGGTTAAAGCCCATTGAGTAGAGGTATAGTCAGCTTAGGGATAATTTACTGATTATTGGTGGTTAAGTTCTTTAAATTCATAGTACGCATCTTTTTGAGTAAACTCATTTGTTATGTCTTAACAAATATTTGAAGAGAACCTTCATGTGTGAGAAATGGGATACAAGATAAGATAGTATAGTTTTAGAAGTTAATGACTTCTTTGGTATAACAATGTTATGCTAGCCTCTGTGTCTAGAATAGTATGATGACAGGGTAGGTATCAATAAGTATTTACTGAATGACTAGATGGACAGAACATTGAAAGTTTAGTCAATGAGACTGAAGTGATGAGATTGGTTTTCTATATAACACACAAAAGATTTAAGAAATATACTGGCAGCTCTCTTAGCTTCAAATAGACATTTGTGAAGGACCAGTGAGCTAGGTCAGCAGACTAAGCACCTGCTTAGCGAAGCACAGGGACCAGGATTCCATCCCTGGCACCACATGCCAAGCTGGCCCTGCTCCCAGGTGTGCTGAGCTGGCCACTGAGTTTGGGTATTGCTGCATACCTGCAATCCGAGTGATAGGGAGGCTGAAAACCCTGTATCAAATACATATTTTTTTAAAAAAATAGACATTTCTGAACTCATCAGGCTGCTTCTATTTAGAAGGATAGGTCACTATAATAATGTAACTGAGGTTAGGTAGATGGACAACAATGAACACAAGCTATAAAGACACTTATTATTCCTCTTTCAATAACGTAAATGTTTCAGTCTATGCCATCAACCCGGCTTCTTGGGCTTAGATTCTTCACTGCTTCCCAGAATAGTCATCTTATTCTTATTTTTGCTTGGCTACACTTTATTCTTTTTATTAGTATATGTTTTCAATATATAATAATTGCATTTAGCTTGGGGAAATAGGAAAATGTGTACATCACATCTTCATCACTGGATGGAGGAGGCTTGTATGATTTGAATGTTGTATAAGTGTATCTCTGAAGGGTTCATGTATCAGAAACTTTGTTCCCTCTGTAGTGATGCTAAGAGGTGGTGAAACTTTTAAGAAGTTGTGCCTAGTGAGAGATCACTGAGGTCATCGGCTCTAAGTAATTACATAGTTCTCTCATGAGACCATGGTTAGTTCTTGAAAGAGGGTTGTTATGAAAAAACAAGACTGATCTCTATGACTGTCTGATTTCCTCTTCTCAGAATGATTTCACTTTCCCACATGCATACCCACTGCTGCAATACCAACACACCCAGGGGATTCTCTCCAGAGCTGAGATAACAATGGTGCCACCTGTCTGAACCTCTATAACTGTGACTTAAGTCAACTTTTCTTTGTAAAATATCCAAACTTAGATATTTTGTTATAGAAATGTAAAACTGGCTAACAGAATGGTTAGCATTATATGCATGTCACAGAGAATATCAGTGATATTCAAGAAGAATTAGTAACTTGTATCAAATTGCACAGGAAGTGGCATGGGTTTTGTGGATTTTTGCACTTGGTGGATTTTGTGTTCTAGTTTGGAATCATGACATTCTGGTTACTCTGTACTTTGTGGTGAAGCTTACTTTATTAGACACTGTTTAAGCTATAACAGAGATATATAGAATAAAATATAATCTAAGGAAGAAAAGCACAATAGGATTACCACAGCCATCCCATGGTGTTTACAGTCATAGCACACAGGCCTTCTGTTAGTTTTCTCCATTCAAAAACAAAAAATTCTTTGCGACTTTCACACCTGTTGTTCCTTCTGGCTAGAGGGCTGTTCCCTAAATCATTACCATCTTTCCAATCTAAATTAAGTCACCCTCATACTTTCCCTTAGCACCCTGTTATTTTTCTTCACAGCACTTTCTGCAGTTTAATGTTGTATTTATTTTTGTGTTTATTTGCTTGATGACTATCTCTCCCCAAAGCGGGAATCACATTTGCTCATGACTTAATCAGATCAGCCTGCTACTGCAGAATAACACAGACTAGGTAGTGAGACAACAGACAAATATTTCACTGGTTCTAGATTCCGGGAAGTGCAAGTGTAAGGTATCAATATAGCTGGAACTGAGAAGCACCGTCTTCTTGACTTTCCTTCCTGTGTCTTAATATGACTGCAAGAAAGCAAGAGAAAGCTCTCCAGGATATTTAAAGGTATTGATTTGGTCATGAAAATCACTCTCTAGGGATATTAATCAAGTCTAATCACCTCCAGAGACACCTTACTTACATATCATTATGGTAGAGCTTCAATAGGAAATTCAGAGAGCTAGAACAGTAGTTAATATAAGACAGTGATTGGAACCTTACGGGTCTTTAAGACACAAGTAAATGAAGAGCAAGTAAATGAAGCCATAATAAAAGCCAGAGATTTCTGTGTCCCTTTGAAGCTCAAGAATATGTGGAATACTCCAACACTGAAAGAAGGTTAGCTTTTTCAAGCCATCTACAAGGAGCTCAGAACATTTTGAGGAATCATGGCTATAAATAAAGGGGCAGGAAAGAGGAACTGCACAGTAGACTCTAAAGTTTCTTAGTAGTGCCTGAACCAGAAGTTATGAATTCTCTCTGAGCCTACCATAGCATAGTTCTGACTTTTCCTTTCTCCTTTCTTCCAGCAGGGAACACTGCATGATTTGCAGAGTTCAATAAGTAATGAGAATGCAGGACTCCTTGACCAAAACAGGAAAATATGCCATGAAAGGCGTAAAAATATAATTCTTTTTCCTTGCTTCCATGGTCTCTAAAGACCATGGTCTTTGTGCTGTCCATTGCTACTTAAAGAAAAATTTTGTTGTTCAGAAAAATTTAAATTATAATTACTATCTTAGCACATTCTTACTTGCAATGAAAGTTTTTGGTGCTTGTAAGTACATTTTACTCCCCTGAAGAATCACCAAAATTACCCAATTTATCTTTCCTACCTTATATTTCGATAAGCACAGTTCCATTCTTCCAAGAACAGTAAGAACACTT
>PVKN010015636.1:0-18369 GCA_004027915.1 Capromys pilorides | reverse complement strand
AGTACTGTGTTTTATTTGAAATGTCTGGTTTTTTTTCTTTAAAGAATACAAAATAGTGATAGAAAAAAATAGTATTAAAATAATACATAATTTCACTGAACAAAGTAATAGAAATTCAGTAATGGTTGCTGTATCGCATGGTATTATCTTCATATTAGTTGCTCAGCTTATCAGATATAAATGTGCAAGATTGGTTTAAAGAAAAAACAAAACAAAAACAAAAAATTGTAAGAAATTCAAAAGAAAAAGAATAAAAAGAAAAATTCTTAAACATTAACTGATTCTTTCAAAAGACCAGCAGAAATCAGTGGGAAATGTCTTTGGCACTGTTTTTGGACTGCATATTTTGGTGTATGTTTAGAGCTCTCTGTAGAGGTTTCTAGAGTCCTGGATTGAGATTTGCATCTCTGCTGCCTTGGGCCATGAGCTGCACCTCTTCAGATGTCACTTTGAGGTTATGTAGACACAGAAACGAACCAACCTCAGGCTAACAAGAGGAGGACTGACTTTAGCTCCTAAAGCCTCAAGGTTTTGTATATAATGATTTTTAATTCACTGAGGCTGGAGGCCCTCGAGGGACAGTATGGGGCCCCTTGTTGGGTGGGAAAGGACCTCCTACTTTAGGTGACAGGTGAGTTTCAGAGCTTTGCTCACCCCCCCTGGCTGGGTGCTCGGCTGTTGACCACGTGACCCAAAAACAGGTTTCGTAATAAAGACATCTTTTTTTAAAGGGAAGAGGGGACTAAGAAACAGGAAAGAGATGAGATGGGGCTATAGAAAGAATGAAGGTATGTTATGTGCATGTGGAGTCCTGCGAGGAGTGCAGTCATGATGCACATGTGGGCCATGTTAAAAGAATTAAGCTGTTTTCTGTACTATCTTGTTCTCTATTACCATATCTCAGTTTACCAGCCACACAAAGTATAATTTAAAGTGCAAAATAAAAGATGATAGGAAACAGGAGGGTGGTTCTTTTCTGTTGTGAATCAGAAGTGGACCATGAGACTGGGGAGGGAAAAAGGAAGGCGTAGAGAGAGAAAGGCGGAGGTAAAAAAACTGTACTGTTACACATGTGCACCACCTCCCCAGGGATCTGTTGTGTACTCACACCTGGGCTAATAAAAATAAAAATTAAAAGAAAACATGTCTTTTAGAGTTGGTGCAACATTTTTGGCCTTTTGTGTTTTTCAGCAAGCATGGTACTTTCTCTACTAGACCTTAGGAGATCATGTTTTCATTTTAAAATCATTTCCCCTTGATTTTAAAGTTATGTTCACTATAGAAAATAGAAAAAAGCCAAAACAGAAGACACTAAAAATTTAAAAATTGGCCACATTCTCATTCCTCCGAGGTAAAGAGTGAGCATCCTCATCTATATGACTGCAACATTCCCTAAGTACAAAGTTAGTTTACTGAGGAAGTGTATCTAGTAGCCCTGATTCAGCATTAGGATTTATGTCTTTATTGTGAGGTGGTGGAAGAAAAGATTTGAACACCCCTCCATCTCATAGGAAGCAGGGGCAGACAGTGACCTGTCACTTAGGATGCCATTCCAAGAATGGTTTTTGCACACTTTTCTGAAATTTAGGTAACTTGGTCATTTTCCATCCTCATGAGCCTCTGAGACCTCTAACTCCCCTTCCCCCTTTTTTGTTCTTCCCATTCCTGAAGCTTACATTTTATGCCAGTTGTAGCATCTATCCCATCTTTTGTTTTAAGTGCAGTTATCTTCCCACCCTGACTTCCACTGCCTTAAAAAATGTATTTCACAAAAGTGTGTTAATAGTGGCGCACACTGTCATCCCAGCACTTGGGAGGCTGAGATGGGAGGATTGGTGCAAGTTCGAGACCAGCCTGGGCTAGAAAAGTGAGCTCAAGGCCAGCCTGAACTGCATAGCGAGACCCTGTCTCAAAAAGACAAAAAAAAAAGTGTGTTAATACCACCCACCAACCTGGAGACCCCTTTAGATACAGTTCCGTGTATCCTGTCCTCCTTCACGACCATGGTGGTGCAGAGGAACACGTCCAGGTTAACCTCCAAGAAGGCCTGGGGGAGCTGTGTTTTCTCAAGACCCCTCAGAGTGAGAGTCTCAGCAAAAAGCAGCCCCATTGGAAGCTTTTGTGGCTGTTTATTAATAGAACCAGGAAACAAGGATATAAAAGGAATTCATGTGGGCACAGGGAAAGATCAGGGTGGTCTGCAGTAATTTGTATTTCCCTAATGTAAGAAAGCCATGGGGAAGGAGAGAACAGTGCCTGAAGCAACCATGTCTAAGGATCACCTGTTTGGGGCCCTGCTTGGCTGTTGCTTCTGCACGCTTTAATCTATAGCTACCCATTCTAGGAAACCTGGGCCATTGCTGCAGGGCTTCCCTTCATTTTAGCAATCATTTCAGTCATTTCTCAAGCCAGAGTCTCCCCCTAAAGGTCTGCATTAGGAATTATCTTTGCAACTAAATGAAGGCAAATTCAGCAGCGGTAGTCTTGAAGCAGACCCTTATAGTCCCAACTTAAAATACGCTGAGAGTAATAAATGTTAATTAGGACCGAGCAGTTAGCTTGGATGAGCACTACATTTTTTTTTTAGAACAAGATTAAGTGAAAACAGGTCAAGCCACCGTGTGCGACAAATCTCAATGCAAAAGTACCGAATTTTAGGTGTACACATGAGGAAAGACACAAAGAGGTGCCCAGTTTAGCTGAACAGGAGTCTCCTTAAATTTTATTTTCTTAAAACCAAGGTCGATAACCAGTGCACTTATTTCCATGTGAAGAGAGTCTTTCCTTCCTGCTGTTCTTCCTCCAAGCGGCTTCCATGTTCGGAAGTTCCACCATCAATATACCGCTGGCGCGATGTTTCACTGGAGATGTGTATGCCAACTGGTCTCACGGAATACTAATAAATGGGCATTACAGAAACATTATATAACAGACTTGGCTCTCCTTTAGAAAAATGATGCGAATTTGCATTTGAAAAGTGTTATCGTTGGCTAGAATAAAGTGGATTCTGGAATTGATTTTCCAGTCTAACGGGAATCTTAGTGCACATCCTGACACACACCCTCTTGCACTCGCCTCACACGTAAGAAGCAGGCTGGCAGGCCGAGGTACAGTAAGATATCGGTTATATTTAAATAATTCTTTTTCCTTTTGTGGGTGACGACGACCTCGCGGAGCTGTCCACGGTGGCCTTGGAGTCCCCGAAAGCATTGCCGGCTGAGGCCCGGCCTGGCGGCAGCGGGGGCGCCTTGTGCCTCGGGGTGTCGGCGCTCTCGGCGGGCCCGCCCGCGGCACGCTCAGCTCTCAGGACGCAGCCGGCCCCGAAGAGCTCCTCCATCAGGCTGCTTTTTCGCTCCCGGAAGGCGGGGTCCTTCGCTTTAGTCCGCGACGACTTCCCGAAGGAGGGCTCGTAGCCGGCGGGCGCTTCCGGCCCGGCCTCCGCCGCCGCTCCGCCGCGAACCCTGTGCGCACCGTGTGCTGGGCCGTGGCCGCCGCACGCTGGGAGCCCGTGGTGCAGGTTCTCCGTGGCTTCCGAGAAGGCGTACAGCTTCCTCTGCCTGCAGGGCAGCTTGGAGCCGCCCAGGACACCGCGGTCGCGGTCTGGGTCCCTGTCCAAGTCGGCGTCCGCGTCTGCGTCGCCCCGCGGGACGCCTCTTCTGAGTCGGTCCCGCCCCGCGCCGTCATTCTGGCTGCCGGCTGGGTCTCGATCCGGCGGGACCCCTGGAGCGGCTTCAGGGAGCAACTCCGGCTCTGGCAGAAGGGGTTTCTTTTCTTGGTCTGCCTTTTTCTCCTTTTGTCTCCCAGTATTCTCCAGAGCTGCATGTACTTCCAGATGCTCTTCCTCTTTTGATAAATCTGTGTTGAAAAACAGACATTTCAGGGTCTGTGAAGGCCGAGCACACAGTTGTGCATCCATGCCCAAGCAAAGCTAAGAATAACAGTAAAGGGAGCAGGGTGGTTGGGGGGGGGGGGGATGATAGGCACACGACACGCTGAAGAGAGCGAGCGTGCCACTAGCAAACTGAGTGTAAGCTATTCCTAGAATATCCTAAATACATGGGAATTATGAAATCAAAACATCATTCATAAGCAAAGACATGCAATTTGCTAGGTTATGAATAGGTTCTCGGTATCACTAAGCAGGCTATAAAGCCAGGAAAAATGAGAACATTTTTTGCCCATTCTATGGGCAAATAATTCCCAGAACTGATGAGAATATGGGAACACTGTGACTTTTGATCCCACTGGTGGGCATATTAGTTGCAAGAGCTTTTCGAATAGTAGTTTGGCAGTATCTGAAAATTTCAAGTGGACAGTGTGTGCCAACAGCCTCACTTCTGGGGACAAGCCTGCAGAAATAGAGATCGGCTTAGGAACAATGAGACGTAAGTGTCTGTCAAAGGAGTAATGGTTCTGTAACCAGGGAGTTGAGGCAGAGGATCACCTGAGTTCCAGGCCAGCCTGGACGACATAGTGAGACTCAGAGAGAGAGAGAGAGAGAGAGAGAGAGAGAGAGAGAGAAATAGAGTAATGGTTAAATAAATGGTGGAATTTACAGTCCATGGGCATTCTGGACAGTTATTATGAAGAGTGGGATGGATAATGTGAAGTGAAGGAGAGGCTGTCCATAAGCAACCCAGGGCTGGTACTTTCCAGTTTTCTGTGGGGCTGGGAGCTGAGTACAGGACTGCTTGTGTGCCAGGCTGGCTTTGCCCAGTGCAGTGTGATTTGCATTGTTCTTTGCTGTCTCCTCGTGCCAGAGCAGTGCCTGACACAATGTGTGTGCAAAAAGAAATTTTCAAATGAAGAAACTGTTAGGATGATATCAGTTACCCAGATGGATTGAAACATGAGTGGAAACGCACATAGGCAGTGTGCATTTAGCAGAGAATTCTACCAAGCTGCAGAGTTTTTCCAGCTTTCTTAGTTCCCCCAGTCAAGGTGTGGTTCGTCCTGGGCACCTATCTGCCACTGTTTCTAATATCAATCATCTACCTACTAATGGTGACAGGGAATTGAGCCTTAGGCCTTTGCATTGAGCTACATCCCACCCTTTTTAAACTTTTTATTTTGAGACAGGATATCTCTAAATCACTAAATTGCCCAGGCTGGGCTCAAACTTGAGACCCTTCTGGCTCTGCCTTCCACACTGCTGGGATTACAGGCATTCACCACCATGCCCACCTGGGTGTTCCTTTATTGTGATTCTGAAAACTACTTTTTTTATTTTATTTTTTTTAATATATATTGTGGCCGACTCAGCCCTGGGGGTGGAGCTGGCACAGTATGTGGTGCTGGAGATTGAACCTCAGTCCCTGAGGTTGCCTAAGCTTGCCTAAGTGGGCTCTTTAGACCGCTGAGCCATCTCGCCAGCCCTATGTTGTTATTTTTGAGACAGGGTCTCATGATGTAGTGCGGGCTGGCCTAGTGCTTGGACTATAGGTATATGGTACTACGCAGACTTTATATATGCTTTTATACACATCTGTACTAATTCACAATTGAAAAAAATAAGAATATAGGGTACTTTTTTCAGAATTGGAGAATAGTCAAAGTGAGGACTTCACATACACTAGGCAAACTCTTGCCCACTGAGTTATTTGCCATCCCCTAGAGATTTTTAAAGCTTGGTATAATTACCTTCGAATTTTCTCTTAGAATCCTCTTGCTTTGGTACTTTACTGATATAATGAGAAATTTCATGGTTTATTTCACTTGATTTCTCTTTAGGGTGAATGTTTCTTGTTATCTTTTTACCCTATAATTTAGAAAAGCAGAACAAATACATTTTTTGGAGTCTAAATAATTTTAACTTGTATTTTATTCTATGAACACAAATATTGTGTGTAGGGGCTAGGGAGATAGCTCAGTAGAATAAGTGCTTACCTGGCAAGCGCAAGGCAATCATCTACCTACTAATGGTGACAGAGAATTGAGCCCTAGGCCTTTGCAGCTGAGTTCAATCCCTGGTTCCGAAAAAAACAAAACAAAAACAAAAACACCAAAGATCCAAAAATCCAAAAGCAAAAAACAAATATTGTGCATAGAACAAGCAATGGTCTGTAGTTTGGTTGTTTTTGATAAGACGTGTTTAATCAGCCACAGAAAGATTTCCCACTCGCCCTACCTTTGTTGTCAAAGACGGAACTTCTTGTGACTTTTGGGTTTCCTGGTGTCTCATATTTATGAATGACAAGCTTTTTCTGTCTGCTTGTACTGATTTTGTTGAAGAAACTGCAGAATATGTAGATTACATGTGAGATTCATATTTTACACTTGGAAAAGTATTGATTTTAAACAACATACCACTAAAGTATGCAATGTAATACAACAAAGCATACTATTTTCTACATATTCAATATACATATAACATTTTGTGGTTTCCTTGTTTTTTTTTTCCTGGCATATCCCTTGTCTTGTCTTATTTTGGGTCACAAAGGCTGCAGGATCCTAGTGGTAGCAGAATCTAGGGTTAGGATGAGATAAAACTACTGTGAGGACAAGGATGCCCCCTGAAAGTAAGAGTTGGAGCTGCAGATGCACAGTGACTAGGGCTGGCTCACTGTGACTTTCTGTGCCAAGACCACTGAGTGCGGGAGGTTAATCACACAGGACTGCTCACAATTGCTCAAGCCAGGGGTGTGGACATTTTTTTTTTTTTTTTTTTGTCTTTTTGAGACAGGGTCTTGCTAGGCAGTTCAGACTGGCCTTGAGCTCACTTTTGTAGCCCAGGCTGGTCTTGAACTCACACTGATCCTCCTGCCTCAGCCTCCCAAGTGCTGGGATTACAGGCGAGTACCACCATGCCTGGCCCAAATGTGGACTTCTGATGGCACAGTGACATGAGTGCTTTTCTGGGGGAAATGTGGCCTTGGTGTGCCAGGAGTTACATAGGTTTAAATATTGTCAAAAATCCACCAAACTGAAAAGCTAAAAGGGATTTTTAAATTTTTTTTAAAAGCAAGATCTCACTGTGTAGTTCAGGCTGGCCTTGAACTCAGACAGGGTCCTCCTACCTCAGCCTCCCAAGTGCTAGGATGACAGGCATACACCACCGGGCCTGGCTACTAGGAGCATCTTGTTAGGGTAAAGTACATATCAAGAAAATCTGTTTTCAAGTACCACACAGTTTAGCAGATACACTTAAAAAGCTCAGTTTTTGGCAGGTATTTGCTTCCAGCTGAAAAGTCATTCTGCCTTTCTACTTGATGTGAGGACTTGAAAGATGGAATCAAGAATGGGAAAACAGGAAAGCATTTCTATTCCTTTCTTGGTCTTCTAACAATCTCACAGCTTCATTATTTTTTAAGGATTACACATCATATTTCAATGCCTACTAAGATGATTTTTAAAAATATCCACCATTGGCTGGCGTTGTGGTGCACACCAGTGATCCTAGCACCCAGTAGGTGGAGGCAGGAGGACTGAGGCCAGCCTTAGCAATGCAGTTCAAGACCAGCCTGAAGACCAGCAAGGCCTTGTCTCAAAAAAATAAAGTTAGATTTTAAAAAATCCTTTATTTTGGCTACATACATTAGGAGTGTATAACCAGGTATTTAAAAATAGATTTTGAGTGCTTGCTGAGAAGAAACGTATACTGAAATTGGAGCAGTACAGAGAAGATAAGCATGGGCCCTGGGCAAGGACAACATGCAAATTTGTGAAGCGTTCCATCTTTTAGGAACAACCACCAAGTGGTCTTGAGTTGTTCAGCTAACACTTAAGCTTAAACAGAAATGAGGCTAATGGAAAATACCCATTTCTAAAACAAAAAATTTTGAGTAAAAGAGGTAAAAACACACCTTTTGGGTAATCTTCTAGTTCCCGTATATTTCTAAGTATTCGATTAGTATAGATGTTTTTAATTTCAAGCTCACGTTCCTTTTCCTAAAAAAGAATAATAATATTGATTTTTCTATTAACAGTTGCTTTTATTCACTTTGATTTCCTTCAGAAAACCATTTAAGTGAGCTCAGTCTGCTGCGAATGCAATCTGTAGGTTCCAGAAGGAACATAAATAGAAATGCTAAGGCATTGTGTCCCATTCCAGACACCAAACAGCACCAGCAGGCCGGGGAGATAGCTCAGTACAGTAAGTGCTTGCCTGGCAAGAGCAAGGTCCTGAGTTCAATCCCTAGTACCACAAGACAGCAAAACAAAAAACAAAAACAAAACGAAAACAACAACAACAACAACAAAAACCAGCACCAGCTTTTTGACAAGGGGACCCATAGTGGAGATGGCCACTGGATTTCGCGAGTAAGCTTTGTTCACGGCATTTTCCTGTCCCCTGTGCCTGTGCTGCCACAGAGGAGACAGACAGAATGCTTGGACAAGAGGAGACAGACAGCATGCTTGTGCTTTTCTGTGAGTGGGGCTCATGAGGCAGTAGCATCATAGAAAATAAACAGCCTGGGATCCTTTCCTTATCTCAGCTGGAGAGCATAACATTTGTGCTCCTCTTGATTGTAAAGTTACTTTTAGCTGCTCTAATGATAGATAAAATGTAACAATAGAAATCTTTTCTAGAACTTATGTTTCCAGAAGCAAAAATAGCATGTTGAATTCTTCCCTGTCCTTCCTTCTTATTATGGAAACAGCCCAAGGACCAGTGCTTGGGCCACCAGCTAGGTTATTGTGAGTGTGAGGTTGAAGAGAACGGTACAGTAGAAAGCTCTTCAGAATGTTTCTTCACACACATTGCTTAAGAAAGAAAGATTTCAGTGTTTTTGGACAGGAGATGTTGGTTTTCTGGCAAGTTCACTTCCAACAGTTGTTGCAGTGAGCTGGGTGGTGTGCAGCTTGGGTGGCAGTGCACAGAATGTAACTGGCTGCTGAGGTGACAGAGCATGACTGGGGTGAGAGGGAAACTCCATGAAGGACAGTTGTGTCCAGCACTGGCACAGAGGTTCACAGTGGGCACCCACCACAGAGCTGGGCGTGAACCACCCTGAGCACTTGTGCGGTTGAGTTCAGCCAGTGAATCAAGGGGATAAGGAACTCCCCTCATTGCTAGGAATGACCATGGAATCCCTGTGAAATACTCACAAGAAAGACAATCCATGAGCTCAAGGGAAGTCAAGTCACAGAGTTAAGTGTGCACAGTGGCACACACCCATGAAACTGTTGTGGGAAGAATGGAGTCAGTAATAGCCAGCAGCTCAGGAGAAGAAAGGAAATTTTATGGATGCTAGTGAACCCCAGAGGAGTAAACTCCAAAGTGGGAGGCATTGATTACAAAGAGTTTGTCTTATTTATAAGATGGCAAACAGGAGTTACAAGGATGAGATAAGTTTTGCTGAAGGTTAAGGAGTAGTATCTTGTGGTGAGCACAGTTGTATGTAGCAAAGTTGTTTTTAGCACATTCACAGAAATTTGTTTGATGAAAAAGCATAAGATTTAGCTGAGTTCAGTGGCAGAGAACAGAATGCACGCAGCTTTACTGAACAAAATGGCTATATTTAGGTCAGGATTTCTGCTTTGCTCTCAGTACCCTGGGAGGCTGAGGCAGGAAGTTTGAATCTTCCCTGGGCAATTTAGTGATTTAATGAGACCCTTTCTGCCAATAAAAAGTAAAAAACAAAAACTGCCTTGGGATGTAGTTCAGTGCACAGTCCTGGGTTTAATCCCCAGTACTCTCACCTACCCAAAGAGAAAGTTGGGTGATGGTGTGGAATCCTGGTGTGGTTAGTGAAGAGAAATGGTTTCCAGAAATTAGCACATTCCTAGGAGACACCTCCCCCCCGAGGGAGACCAGGACTGTGAGCAGGTAAGCCGGGGCTGCAGTACCTCATCTGGGAGCTGCAGGAGGCTGGCATCTGTCTTCTTATTGCAGCCCATACCTTAGAAACAGCCTGCTCTAGTGGTGGGTGACTTTGACAATGAGTTTCAGAATAGAGAAGGTGACATTTTGTTCCTTGAGCTGGATCTCCCAAGCCTGACAGTAATGACTGACATTAACGTGGCAGACTGTTGTTTCCTAAAACTGCCACAATAGAATTTCTTGTCCCTACACTCTTCCAGACCTTGTGACCCCACCTTGAGAGGTGGTGCTTACTGCCTGGACTTCCTTGGTCATGGAATGGGGCAGGGATGATTTGTGACAGCCAAGGTGAGGTCATAAAGAGCAGTGGGACTTCTTTCTGCTTGGTGCTCGCTTGTCTCTGTCTATTTTCATCTCCATCTCCAGCTCCACCTCCTCCATCTTCATCTCCTCCTCTAACTCCACCCTGGTCTCTATCTCCTCCTCCACCTCCATCCACCTTTCTCTCCATCTTCATCTCCTCCATCTCCTCCTTCACCTCTACCTCCATCTCCTTTTCCAACTCCACCTTTATTTCCACCTCCATCTCCATTTCCTTCTCCATTTCCATTTCAAACTCCACCTCTACCTCCATCTTAATCTCCTTTTTCTCTGCCTCCACCTCTTTTTCCACCTTTACCTTTATCCCTACCTCCGTCTCTGTCTTACTACATGGATTACCTTAGCTGATGTCATGCGACAGAGATGATACCATGTGACAACCAAAGTGAGGTCATAAAGGGCACTGTGACTTCTTCCTGACTGGTATTCTCTTACTCTGTGTCTGATTCTGTCTCTATTTCTACCTCCTCCTCCACTTCCACCTCCACATCCTCTTTATTATCGCCGTGGGAATCCAGCCATCGAGCCGTGAGGATGCCCACACCTCCTGGAGAGTCTATGGGTAGGCATCCTGCCAACATCCAGCTAAGACATCAGCTGTCACTACAGATGGGAGTAGGACATCAGATAGTTCTAGCTCCCAGACTTTGGCCACCCTCATGAGTTGTCTGTGGAAAGCCATGCCTAAATTGTAAATGACCAAAATTCATGTCACTCCTTTAGTCACTTAAATTTGTGACAACATGTTATACGGTGCATAATGGGAACAGCCTGGATTCTAAACATCCTCAGGTTTTTGTCCCTTCCCCCCAGGATCACTACTGGAGTTGAGTCAGAAAGGGAGCAAATGGCACTGGGAGGAAGTGGGATGTGCCCTAAATGTGGGGAGAATAGCAGGTGATAGGCCATGGATTAATAACAAATGGTCAAAGTGATTGTTTTAAATGATTTGGAGTAATATAGTCTCCTTTTTAAAAATCAGTTTTCATTGATATGTTTTAGATATATATAGTAATCACATTCATCATAGAGAATCTGTACCTGTACCCCTTCTCCCCATCTCCATTTACAAAAGCTTTGCTTCCATGTTGGTTTTCTTCCTTTCTTTTTCCTCTCTCCTCTCCCCATTTGAAGATTTTCTTCCTGTTTCACGATATGTATTATACTCCTTGGTCCTTGTTTACACTTTTGGTTTCTTACACTAGAGAAACAATGCAGTATTTACATGCATGTGTCCAGTTTATTTCACTTAAGGATATGGTCTCAAGGTGCATCCATTTACCTAGAAATGTTCTGAGCATATATTTTTTTTTTTCATGGCAGACTAGTATTCATTGCATAAAAACTCCACACTACCTTTACCCATTCACCGAAAGATTTGGCTATTACAAACTGGGTAACATATCCTCTTAGTCTGTCATTTTTATCTCTTTGTCTTCCAGCTCCTTGTTTAGGGAGCTTGCCTCTGTCTCCTACATCAGTCGTGGTGAATCCTGTGGGGCTTCTGCTGATGCAGACTGCCCACTGCAGTGCTTGTGCTGTAGAGTTCACCATCACTGCCATAGATTATCTTGGTACTCTTCATTGACTTTTCTAGAGGGGAAATCATGTTAATTTTCACTGTTTTCTGATTTTCTAAAGATGTGGACACAGCATCTTCTTTCTGGGGATATTAACCTGGATCAGCTATTTGCTTGTCTGCATCTGCCCTTCCTCCCTCACTTCCTCCCTTCCTTTGTCCCTTCCTCCCTCTTTCCCTTCCTTTCCCTTTCCTTCCTTCCTTCCTTCCTTCCTTCCTTCCTTCCTTCCTTCCTTCCTTTCTTCCTATATTCCTTCACTCTTTCTTTGCCCTCTTTTCCCTCTTCCACTCCTTCTCTCTCCAGTACTAGGGATAGAACTCAGCATCTTTGCACTGAGCTCCATCCCAGATATTAATTCTATTTAAATTTTGAGACAAGGTCTCTCTATCAGTCATTTCCCTGTCTGGGCTAGAACTGGCCATCCTCCTAGTCTATCCTCCCAGAGTTCTGGGATCATTGCCTGAGCTACCACACCTGGACTTTTCTTGTGTTTTCCCTCACACCAAGGGTCACACAGGATCAGGTGGTGTCTCAGTTACTTTTTTGCTGTTGTTGCTGGGACAAAATAACTGACACCCAAAGTAAGGAAGGAAAGTTTTATTCAGCTCACAGTACAGGTTATAGTCCATACTCAGCTGGCTCCAAGGCAGAGTAGCACATGACAGGACAACCATTGATGATGGGGGAAAACAACAAAGAGCAAAGGTATGAACAGCAGCTGTAGCAGCTAGCCGGCTCTCTCCCTCCCTTATACTGTGTGCAGATTACCCACCCCAGGGCAGGTGTAGCACTCACACCCATAATCACCAATATTGGATCATGAATTAATTATAAATTCTAGAAGCCTGCCCCAATGACTCTATGAGGCTTTTGGGAGACACCTAGACACAAACCATAACATTCTGCCCCTGGATCTCCAAAGACTCATGCATATCCCTTTACACAAAAGACATTTTAGCCCATCTCTAGGAGTCCTAACAGTTTTAGCATTGCTGAAAAGTATAATTTTTAAGTCTCCTCCAAGGTCTAAGGCAAGCTCTTAGCTGTAAGCCCTGTACAAATGAAAAGTTAAACATTTCAAACATTTAATGGCTCAAGAAAAACATTACCATTCCAAAAGGTACAAACAGCAAGATGGAAAGCATTGGAACTAAAGTAAGTCTAAAATCCAGCAGAGCAAACATTAAGTCTTATAGTTTTATATTTAACATCTGAGGCAATCTGTGGTGAATTGTGAGCTCCATGTGGTTCTACCCCTATGGCAATTTCAGCAGTAGCTCCCGTGGCTTCTCTCTTAGGCCTGCTTTGCGCCCTCCTTGTAGCTTTCCTTAAATGATTCACATTTCTGACTTTCTTAAAATTCTGGAGTTTCCACTGCACATTAGGCTTCTCACTCTGCTCCACATGCTGCCCTCTCAGGGGCACACTGCCTGGCTTCCTGGGCCTTCTGAAATCTAGGTTGAAGCCTCTTTTAGCCTCATGACTTTTGCAGTCTATATGTGCCTAAAACTGATGCCACGTGAGTGATGCCAAGGTCTGTTGCCAGCTGGAGTAGTAGCCAGGCTTTTTTCTCTCTTGGCTGTAG
Source organism: Capromys pilorides (assembly GCA_004027915.1). Taxonomy (NCBI): domain Eukaryota; kingdom Metazoa; phylum Chordata; class Mammalia; order Rodentia; family Capromyidae; genus Capromys; species Capromys pilorides. The sequence continues at coordinate 5,060 of PVKN010015636.1, read as the reverse complement.
GAGGTGAGTGACTGAATTTTTGATCACTGACCCTGATTTCAAGGAACAAATACCTTATACTACCACCATTTTGGAATCTAGTGTGGTTGCCACTGCCATTCTGGAATATGGTGCTCTGTAGCTGACCCCTCAAAGCACAGTCTTTCACTTTTGCAGTTTTGAGGTGCAAAAGTCGGAGATTTGTTGCTTCTTATGATAACCTCTTGCCATCTTTTTTATTTTGCTGCTGCTTCTTGGAAATGAAGATCTCAGTTTTTTCTTTGCAGCCTCCAACTTTATTGGAGCTTTTTTTTCTGACCAAACTCACATTTTATGTATTTTTTATTTTTCAAGCTCACAACATTTTAAATCACTCTGCTTGGTTTTTGCTCTTGATTTTCAATGTAAATCTGGCTAAAAGCCCCCAAAACAGCCATACCACTGCCTCCACATTCGACTGCTTTGAAATTTCTTTTGCAGGATTAATCAGTTTACCACACTTAAGTTCAGTCTCAAAGTCTCTGAACATGAGCTAAATGCAGACAAACCTTCTGCCAAGCCATAACACACATTGTCTAGAGTCCAACAACCAATTTTGTCCCTCCCCAGCTTAGTCTTTACAGGCAGGATTTCATCCAGCCTTCAGGTTTTTTGAATTCTGACTAAAATCTCCCATACAGAACAGTTGGAGGTGCTCCAATGCTTCTCTTTCAGGTGACATCTTCAAATCTTTTGTATCTCTTCCTATAAGCCATTCCCAAAGACAATTGAATGATGTAGTCAGGTATAATCACAGCAATGGCCCCACTCCCAGTAATGAAGTTTGTCTTGGTAACTTTTTTGTTGTTGCTGGGACAAAACACTCAACATCCAAAGTTAAGGAAGGAAAAGCTTATTTAGTTCATAGTTAGTGGAAGTTTTAGTCCCCACTCAGCTGTCTCCAAGGCAAAGTGGCACATGGCAGAGGGAAGCAGTTTATGGAGGCAGAAAACAGCAGAGAGAAAAGGGAGGAGCAGTGGCTGTGGCAGCTAGCAAGCCTCTCTCCATCCCTTTTATTGTATATAGATTATCTTCCCCAGAGTGGGTATAGCAAACTACTAATCCCAGCATTGGATCATGAATTAATCACAAAGTCTAAAAGCCTGTCTCAATGACTGATGAGGCTTTGGGGGGACAACTAGACAGAAACCATAACAGGTGGCCTCAGTTTGGGGAATGGAGGGCTGGATTCAATGTCTCATGTCCTACTGTTTTGTGTTCCTGAGTCTTGCCCTAGATTTCTTGTGAGCTGAGCTGTTGGGCTCACACCGAGCAAGGCTTTCCAAGAATCTTTGGAATTTGCTCTTCCTTGAGAGATAGCATTTTCACCCTGGCCTTAGGGAGGAGACTGGCCTGTGACCTGAGCTGGAGCTGTGTAGGGTCGGTGGTCCCCATGGCCTACACCTCCATGTGTGTCCACCCACATTGCACCATAGGTGTCACCATCATTTTATCTGTCATTTGGAGTCTTTTTTCTCTTGCAGTCCTCCTCAGGTATGTCCTGGGTATCTTGGAGGAAGAACTGTTCCCTCTTAGGGCTGGGTGAGCAATGTATTTTTTAATTCTGTTTTTTTTTTTGGTCAGGGTCTCTCACTTGATCTTAGCCAAGACACCAAGAAGTCAGGGTCTCTGTAAATAGTTCATGCTGGCTTTGAACTATGTAGCCCAGGCTGGCCTGGAATTCCCTGACATCCTCCTTCCTCAGCCTCCCGAATAGTGGGATTACTGACTTGCACAGTCTGGATAGTGTTTCCTTACTGGTGAATGCAGCACAGGGACAGTCTCGGGTGAGTCACTGTTTCCCAGAGCTGTGTCGGAAGAATGGGGTGATCAACTATGGTTGGGGATCCCTCTGCACACCTCAAGCTGCCCCCAGGCTGTCTGATCCCTCATGTCCTCTGCCAACCCTGAGCCATGGGTCCTCCAGGAGCAGAGCTATGTATACTTTAGGTTGCAATTTTCTAGCTGACTTAGCTGTCAGACTGAATGCATCTGCTTTTAATCTTGCAGAAAGCATTCCAAGATCAGCTGCAGCTACAGCATGCATGGATTTATGGGTTCTTATTTAAAGACTATGTTTCTGTCTTTGCCAGAGGATTTTGGTAGGGAAGGATGCAAAGCTTTCATTCAGACCACTTTTTTTTCTCCCATTTTTTTGTGGTACTGGGGAATGAACTCAGGGCTTTCACATGGAGGTAGATTTCCAGCCCTTTGTTTATCTTTTATTTTGAGATAAGTTCTTGCTAAGTCACTAAATTGCACAGGCTGGGTTCCAACTTGCAGTCCTCCTGCCTCAGCCACCCAGGGTGCTAGGATTATAGGTGGGCACTATTGTGCCTAGCTTCAGCTTGGATTTTTTAAAAATCTATTTCTGCACTTTTTTAAATACACAAAAATATGTAATTTAAGAAATATAAAATGTAGAGAGCATACTAGAGTAACCATGAAAACCCCTGTGCTGGGTCACTGGTGAACAACTCATAACCCCTCTGTTTCCCTATATACACCCAGCCTCTCTGACCCTCTCCCTCACTCTCAATTAAGTTCAAGCAAATCTTAAGTATCATAAATGATCTACTTGCATTTCAGTGTCTGCAACAGACAAGGGTGTGCCTTTTCAAACCTGATCACAATATTGGACACATAGTGATCCTCCTGTGACAGCCTTCCAAGCACTGGCATTATAGATGTGTGCCACCATGCCCAGTTTTGGGGCCAGCAGGGCATGCCTAGGGTTCCAGGGCTGGCCTGGCATGTGGTACCAGGGATTGAACCCAGGTCCTTGCACTTGCCAGGCAGGCCCTTAGATCATTAGGTTATGCTCCCAGCCTGTTTCTTTTTTTCCATGTGTCCTATAGTATTTTAAAAGTTTATTTGAACTAGGATCCAAATGTGGTCCAAATATTGGTGAATGGGTCTCTCAATATTCTTTTTTTAAAATGTATTTATTACAGGGTTGACAGGGTCTCACTACATAGATTGGATCCTAGTGATCCTCCTGTTTTCAGCCTCCCAAGCACTGGGATTACAGGTGTGTGCCAATAGGCTCAGGCTCATTCACCATTTCCATGTGCTGCAGGGGTGGGGCTGGTACAGCAGGCTGAGGATTGAACCCCCGATCTCTGCATCTGCCTAAGCTTTAATCCACTGAGCTATCTGGCCATCCCTCAGTATTCTTTAATGTAGGCTCCTACACTATCCATTCTTCTCCACTTTCCTATTTGTTGTAGAAATTGTTTTAGTTGTGTGGAGTCTTAATCTGGTTCTGCTGACTGCATCTCTGTGGTGCCATCTCCTCAGTTTTTCTGCCCCATGGTCCAGTAAATCAATTATAAAGCTCAGTGTACAGCCAGAGTTAGGCTGGCTCTGGCACCAAACTCTAAAAGTGGTGGTGTGTATTGCCATCAGGAAGGGCCACCTCATGCTTTCTCTTTTGTGATGTTAATAGCCATTTATGATCCTTAATTAGATCAATAACTTGTTAAGAACTCTAAAATAGTGAGGTAGATCAAACCATTCCTTCTTACCAACTGAAGTGTTTTTTTTTTTTAAATTTTATGTATTTGGTACAGGGTCTCCAGCTTGGGCTTGTAGTGATCCTCCTGTTTTAGCCTCCGCAGTGCTGGGTTACAAGCATGTGCCACCATGCTGGGTCTTGGTAGCTGGCTCAGTGCACCCAGGGTGGGGCCTGCATGGTATGTGGTACTGGGGATCAAACCTGGGTCCTTGCACTTGGCAGGCAGGCACTTAGACTGCTGAGCTATCTCTGTGAAGTGCTTTTATAAGGAGGCTAGAACTTCCTTACACAATATGATTACTCTGAAGAACACTTCACATAGAAAAGGTAAAACACATGTTTGTTTCTCTTTCTTTGTGTATAAGTTTTCAAAATAGTATACAGGTTCCCCCAGTGGTGTGCTGGAGCCCTCCAAAGATGAGAAATCACTGATGTGTTTTGCTTATTAAGTGTCACTGTGGACTTTTGGATTTGGTGGATACATTGTAGTCCACAAAGTTACCCGTTTTGCTTCTCACATTGTCCCATCTTCCGCCAGTCAGAGCCGTTTGCATGTCATCTTCTTGCCCCCTGACACTTTCCTTTTCTGTATGACAGTAGCTCCAGGCTTGTCTAGTAGACTTTGTGCACCATGATTACAATTTTTTTTAGGTGGTTTGGCTCTTGTTTATGGGATACAGACTTTGAAGACCAGATGGAGAGCTCCAGGGCATTCGTTGCCACTAAGTTGGTCATTTTAGAAACATGCAGTGTTTTTTTGAATGCATTTTGTTGTTACAGGGTCTCACTATGCAGCTCAGACTCATAGTGATCCTCCTGTTTTCCTCCCCAGTGCTGGGATTACAGGTGTGCACCACTACACCAGGACCCTGTGGTTGGCTTAGCCCACGCTGGGGGTGGGCATAATGCAGCATGTGGTGCCAGGGATTGAATTGGTCCCAGCGCTTGCCTAAGCTTGCCTAAGCAGGTGCTTTAGTCCTCTGAGCTATGTTGCTGGCCCCATGTAGTTTTACTTATTTATATTCATTTATTAATTTTTATGCAGTTTTAAAAATAAATGTAAATTCATACTTTCACTTCAGATAAAAATCAGGTTTATAATATTTTTATTTATTCTAATGTTTCAATATTTTTAAATTTACTTTTGTAGTTTCTTCTGTCTCCTAAATCCCAGTTCTCAGGGACATGAACATTACTATGTTATATAGCATGTACATAGTGTCAAAATAGCACTATCATTGCTACTATCACCAAAATCAGTAACATACTAACAATAGTTTAAGATTTGTGTGTATGTGAAGCCAGTCATTTTTGTTCTTACAGAGCAGACAGGCCTGGTGTGTGGGACCAGGCACCTAAGCCTTCAGTGGACAGGCCTGCTGTGGGACCAAGAAAGGCCCAGCTGGAAGAGTTCAAACATGGTAGATCTGGACCCAGTGAGCTGAGGCATACTGCTAGACCCAGATCTATGAGAGCATTCTCTCTCTCTCTCTCTCTCTCTCTCTCTCTCTCTCTCTCTCTCTCT
>PVKN010015635.1:0-18346 GCA_004027915.1 Capromys pilorides | reverse complement strand
GAACCCTGCTCCAAGAGTCAGAAAACATTCCAAACAGCAAATTCTCATGCAGAATAATGGGGCTGTAGATGGGAACTGGGCGCTACCGGGAGGAAGACAGTAAACCTGGTTAGCTTGTCTAGGGTGCAAGAATCAATCTGTGACAGTTCAAACACTGGAATGTCGCAGCTGCCTCAATGCAGAGCTCACACAAACTGGGCATTGAGTGCGTATCTCTGGCGTACTTTTTTTTTATTTTTTATTTTTTATTTTTTTTTGTCTTCTTAATGTTTTTGTTACATATTTTTTTTCCTTAGTGGTTGCTCTATTACAATTGCCATGTCAATTTATATCAAGCTAGTTCTTATTAATATTAACAGTTGCAGTGGTTTACAAATCTTTATTCCTCTACAGCTCTGTTCCTTTCTTTCTCCTTTGTAGTGCCATTTTCATCTAAATTAAACACTTATTTTTACATGTTTTTATTATATGACTACCAATGTGAATTTCTAAGTGTTGCTTTATGCAGTGGTTTTTAGGTCAGATGGAGAAAGAAGAGTTACTAACAAGAGGCCTCTATTCTGTGATTTGTACCGACCAATGGGGTTATTTTCACCAAAGCTCCTGTTTAAAGTTTCCTTTATTTTCATCCTGAAAGATTTCTGCTAATAGGGAGAAGATCTCCTAGCAATTGGCTCTCTTTTTGCTTACTTAGGAATACTTTAATTTCCTCTTATTTTGAGGAACAATTTTTTTCTTTTTACACTCTGTGTAAATATTCTTGTGTGACAGGGCTTTTTGATTGCTTTCTTTATTGTAATTACATCACCCTGCTGTGTTCTGATGTCCAGTGTTCGTGCTGAGCAATCAGCTTTAATCTCACCAAAGATCCCTGTGTGGGCTGGGCCATTGGTCTCTCACTGCTTGTGAGATTCTCTCTGTTGTTTTTTGTTTATGTATTTATCTTTGTTTTTACTTTTAGTGCAGGGACCTCGCACATACTAAGCCCTTGCTCTATCCCTCTCCCACGTTCTATGGTCTTATGAGATTCTCTCTTTATCTTCCGTTTTTCACAATTTGATTATCATGAGTTTAGTTGTAAATAACTTCAAATTTACCTACTTGAATTTTGTTGAGTTCTTGAGTATATAGGTTAATAGTATTCATCAGTCTGGGAATTTTCATCCAGAGTTGCTTTAAATATTCATTCTGACCCTTTTCTCTTCTTGCCTTCTGAAATCTCATTACGTATAGGTTGATTGGTGGTGTTCATAATACTCCAAGGCTCAAGTAATTTTTAAAATTATTTTTACTGCCATTTGTAAGGTTGGACAACCTTAGGAGCTGGGGAGATAGCTCAGTGACATAAGCGCCTGCCTGGCAAGTTACAAGGTCCTGAGTTCAACCCCTGGTACCACAAAGAAAAAAAAAAGATTGGACAACCTCACTTGATCTACATTCAAGGCTTTTTTCTCCCACCTGCTGCAGAGCCAGTCCTCTGATGCAATTTTCACCTTAGTTATATTTTTCAAATCAAGAATTTGTATTTGGATAGTGATATTAACAGAGATACTTTCTATCATTTTATGGGTATTCTCCACTTGTTTTGACAGTGCCCTCTTTCTTTTAGTATGCCATTTTCAGTCTTTTGAATGTATTGCAAACAACTGGTTTGAGGACGTTGACTAGCAAACCTAGCACCTGCCCTTCCTTGCAGATGGCTCTATAGATCACTTTTATTTTCCTGTCTGGATGTCTGAGCCCCTTCTCTTGTAGCTCAAACACAGTGTCCAGCACCCTTGACTCAAAGGAAGAGAGGCTTTAATTTTGGTTCATGGTTTTACTCCATAGCTGGCCACTTCTAAGACAGGAAAGTTTGGTGCACAGCCTGGGCCAAGAAGAGACGCTCCCATCGCGGGAGCAGCAGGAGCAGCAGCCAGAAGGGGCAGCAGCCGGGAGCTGTGAGGGGCAGGGGCCCCCAGGTCCCGTGCAGAGCTGCCTCCCCTCGGTCCCACTTTTCTACCCTCGCATTTAGAGTGGCGTCCCCAAGACAGGGCCACCTTTCAAAGGCCCCACCTGTGGGCACAGAAGGCTTGGGGGACACCTAGATGGGCACCAGAGCAGTGGCTCATACTTTTAACATCTATCTATGCTTACATTTCTTTTGTTGAAAATTACACATAGCCTATATTCTGATGATTCTGAACATCAAATTCTTTCCAACTCCAAGTGTTGTTGTTTTTACTGTTTGTTGTAGTTATTTTCATTTTGTTTGTTTAATGTCTTTCTGAACCAACTCTGCATAGTCTGTAATTTCTTTCAATTTTTAAAAATTATTTATTTAGGGGCCGGCGAGATGGTTCAGTGGTCTAAAGCACCTGCTTGGGAGGGCTCAGGCAACTGCGGGGACTGCAGTTCGATCCCCGGCACCACATGCTGCGCCAGCGCCACCACCAGGGCAGGCTGAGCCAGCCACAAAATGAATAAATAAAGAAACAAACAAACACAACAAGCAAACAAATAAATAAATAAATAAAATTTTTTAAAAAAATTATTTATTTATTTATTTGGCACAGGGTCTTGTTATGCAGCTCGCACTCGTAGTGATCCTCTTGTCTCAGCCACCTTAGCACTGGGATCATGGGCGTGCGTCACCATGCTAGGTCTTGGTGGCTGGCACGATGCAGCTGGGATTCTGTAGCTGTTGTACATCGTCACTGAAATCTCCACTCAGGTAGCCTGGTGGTGAGTTCATAAATGGGCAGAGATTTTCTGAAACACGTGGTAGTCCTAAGTATCTCTGTGTGTGTTAGGCGGGGTGGTGAGACCGCTCAGCAGACTAGCTCCTGCTTAGGCAAGTGCAGGCACCATGGATTGCTGCTTAGATTTTCTAATACTCTATGGATATCTTATTCCCCAGGTTTTAGGTTTTCTCTATTGTTTGTTTTCCACTGGCTCAGCTATTGGTGAGGTTAATCCACTGCTTATCATTATTTCGAATAAATACATAAATATTTTACATGATATAAGGACAGAGTCAGGCATAAACAGTTGTGTAAATTGGGTCTTCCCACAAGTAAAAAACTAGCTGAGCTAAGGAAAATGATATAAAACATGAACGATCTGTTTATGAACAATTAGAATCCACAAAAAGTTTCTAAACCAAAGTAACAAAATTAAAAATTCTAGCAAAGGTATGTGCAGCGGATGCAACCAGCATGAGGACAGCGCCAGGCCTAGAAGACGGGTCTGCTGCCGGAGACCCCTATGCAGTGCTGCCTTCAAGGTAGCAAGAGAACGTGAAAAATGCATCCAGCGCTGGACAGACGATGCAAAGAGGACTAACACGAGGCTAATGGGAATTAGTGAAAACTCGGACAACTGTACAAATGGCATAAAAAAAAAATCTGTTTATGGAAATAATCCATAAGCTGAGGAGATACCCAGTAGTGTAAGTACCTGCCTGGCAAGCACAAGGACCCAAATTCAATCCACGGTACCACATGCCATGCCACCCTGGAACCAGGTATGGTGGCACATACCTTAATCCCAGCACTGGGGAAGCTGAGGCAGGAGGATCATTAAAAGTCTAAGTTTCATAGTGAGACCCTGTACCAAGTAAATAAATAAATAGTTTTTTAAAAAAAAATACTGGAAAACATTCCAAATATGGGGAAAGAATATAACATAGAAATAAGTGAGACATATAGAACCCCAAAGAGCCATGATTAGAAAAGAACTTCTCCACAATACAAAATCCCAGAAGCCCAAAATGAGGACAGAATTTTGAAAACTGCTAGAGAAAAGAAACAAATCACTTTGTAAAAAAGAGTCCATTAGAATTATATTATAGCAGACTTCTCAACACAGTCCTTAAATGTCAGAAGAGCTTGGAGCGAAGCACCAAAAGCCCTAGTAATAAACAACTTCCAAGTCAGGCTGATATAGAAAACCATCTTTCAAAATTGATAGAGAGATAAGGTTTTTCTATGAAGAAATTCATGACCACCAAAGCAGCACTTTAAACACTTCTCAAGAAAGAGCCAGGGAATTGGCAATGCCTGAAGAAGTGCCAATTCATTCCACTTGCCCATTTTTTAATTTGGCCTTTTATTTCAGAAGGTCCAATTTTTGGAGTTCTTTATCAGAATGAAAAAAAAAATTGCCAGCTACTCCTGAGACAGAGGACTATATTTAGAATACATAAAGAAGCATGAATGGTCAATAAATACATGAAAAATATGCAATGTCTCTAGCCATTAGAGAAATGCAAATTGACAGAACACTGAAGTTCCATCTTACTCCAGAAAAAATTCCTATCACCAAGAAGTGAATTGAGAAGAAGTATTTGTGAGGTTTCAGAGAAAAGTGTCCCTTCCAGGTGCTTGGTGGGAATGTAAACTAGTACAACCTTTATGGAAATCTGTGGAGATTGCAAAAAACCAGAGCTAGGAACCCCATTCGACTCCTGGAAGTGTCTTCTGAAAGACTTAAAGGTGTCATATACGATGACTCATGCTCACTCGTGTTTATGGCAGTGTTATTCATAATAACTAAATCTTGTAAGCAGCCTTGATACAGCCAGGAGATGAATGGATAAAAAAATGTGGTGTTTATCACAAGGGAGTACTACTCTGTCATAAAGAAGGACAAACTTGAGTCACTTGTAGCAAAATAGATGCACCTTGAGGCCATGTTAAGTGAATTAAAGACACAAGATATAAATATGGTTGTTACAGGGTCTTACTACACAGCTTGGACTCATAGTGATCCTCCTGGTTTCAGCTTCCCAAGTGCTGGGATTACAGGCCCAGGCCACCATGCGCAATCTCCGTCACTGTCTCAGTGTGCCCAGGGGTAGGGCCAGCATAGAACACTGTGGATTGAACCCCAGTCCCTGTATTTTGCCTAAGCAGGCACTTTAGTCCGCTGAGCTGTTTGGCCAGCCCTAGCAGCATTCTTTTTTAAAACTCGACTTAAATATTATTATCGGGCTCTAATCGTCTGGAGTATGGCAGCGAGTAACTTCCATTCCTTTCAGCTGCCTGGCACAGAACATGCAGTCGCTTAATTATCAATGCAGAACCAAAGTGAAGGCTCTCACTGGTCTGGAAGTCCCCACAATAGGCAACACAGCCCACGGGCACCGGGGAGCATGCCAAGTTAGCTCCTCAACTTATTTCCAAGCTATGACACGACCCCCAATCTTTCCCAAACCAGGGGTTCTCTGTCACAAGCTGCACGAAATGTCCCATTGGAATCGTCGTCTTGACATTCTAGGTTAGAAACCTCAGGTGCTAAGGGCCAGAATGCAGCTCAGTGGTAGAGAGAGTGCTTGTGTAGCATGTGTCAGAGGCAGGAGCCTCAGCACCAGCACCACTGAAAGAGACCAGAAAGAGACCTCTGAGGCTAAGAGTCATAGCCTTCAAAATTAATAACATCTAAGACTGGAGAGTAGTTTCTTTGAACTTAAATAACAGCTGCTTGAAAGAACAATTTATACAGCAAACTCCAGGGCTTGCCACAAGCCAGCCAGCACGTCTATGCGCAGTTTCAAGAGATTGCAAATTTGGCAAGAAATAATGTTTCGTGTTCAGCCTTCGTGTATTGTTGAGCAGTGTGTGTGTGTGTGTGTGTGTGTGTGTGTGTGTGTGTGTGTGTGTGTTGTGTAGTCAGTCTTCTACATCTATGAGTTTTATATACATCCACAGATTCAACCAATGATGAGTGGAAAAAAAAATGTAAATGCCTATGCCCTCCCCATATACAGTCTATCTGTAATTGGTCCCTAACAACGCAGGATAAGAACTCCTTCTGAGTAGGCGAGATAGCTCAGCAGACTAAGCACCTGCTTAGGCAAGTGCAGGGACTGGGGTTGGATCCCCCGCACCACATGCCATGCAGGCCCTGCTCCTGGGTGCACTGAGGTGGTGCATGCCTGTAATCCCAGCGCTGCGGAGGCTGAAACAGGGGGCCGAGCTGTGTAGTGAGACTCTGATGACAAAAAAAAAAAAAAAAAATAGTAATAAGAAGAAGAAAAAGAACTCACATAACCTTTACACTGCGTTAGTTATTGGAAGTAATTGGAAGAGCACTTCAGGGTCAGGGGATAGAGCAGGTTGCTTGTGTTTCTCCTGGTACCAATCTCCAAGATGATGGTATTCTTGTGCACCTGAAGCCTCCCTCGCACAGTGTGGCTGCAGCAGCCACGTCCTCCCCCTCCTCCGTCCTCAGCAGCTGAGCAAATCGTGACTCCCTCTGCCGCCAGGGTGTTTCTGCCCAGGTCACAGAAACGGTGAGCTCATCTCATCAGGCAGCGGGTCTGAGCGACAGGGAGAGAGTCAGGGGCCAACGCGCTCTGCGGTTTCTGAACGCTGCCACAGCCGCCGGAGGTCCTCCACCCACGGAGCTCACCGCCGCTCCGCCCATGCCCGCAGCCCAGATCCTTCCGCACGCAAACCCTGCTCCGCTGCAGGCGGCGAGGCTCGGGGCGCCTTGCTAGGCCTTTTGCCATTCCTTACTTTTACTTTTATTATAAACGGTTGGCGTGCCGCCTTCCTCGCCCCAGCTGCCAGCCCCTTGTTTCCGTCCCTGGGACTGAACCATGCGCCCGATACCCAGCACACACTTTCTGAAGAGTTACAAGCCCGGAGCCCACTGGTGGACGATGTGCCATCCTGAGTGTGAACGGTGGGGTTTTGAGCCTTGAAAAGGTGGGCTCACAACTAGCGCGCAGTGTGTCAGTGCGCGCAGATGCCATCGCTGCGGAAGTCGGTCCCTGCTTCAGCTTACTCCTCAGGACCCTCCTGCGCAGCCGGCCTCAGGGCCCTCAGTCAAGTACAGCTACCTATGCCTGACAAGCGCCGCGCCCCAAGTGGGAGGGAATCTGCGCTCCTCTGCGGATGAGCTGGCGCCAGGCTGACTTGCTCTGACCTGGCTCTAAAGCCTGGTCCTGGGAGCGTCCGGCAGGACAGGAGCTTTTAAAGAAGCAAGCAGCTGCTTCTTGGGCCTGCCCTGTCCTGCCCCCAGGATCTACCCCAGAGTCGCCCCGTCAGAGCCAGGACCAGGCTGGAGCCCCGAGAGCTGCGATTTCCGGGGCCCTTGCTAGGAGTCTGTGAAGCTCTCGGAGCTGGTCCAGTGCATGGCTATCAGGAAGCTATGGCCCCCGAACCAGAGGCCTGTGATCCCAGGGCACCCGGAGGGCTGAGGCAGAAGCCTCTGAATGTTTAGTTTTCCTATTTCTAAACCTTGGTGTTCTATTTCATTTCAACCTTTAGTTTTAGCAGAAAACACAAGCAATGGTTTGCATGTCTTATGCCAAAAAAATTCTGGACCCTTGAAATGTAAACACGTAACTACAAGGCAAGGTGAAGATCTCTAGAGCCTTTCACCATCTCAGCAACTGTGAATTAACTTCTAAGGCTTGCTGCTCCCCCAGTCGCTATTGTGACTGATTCAAAGCATAGGACACTCACTGCTGAGAAGATGGAGAGCCACGCAAAACCTCCACGCCAGCAAAACCATGTCAAGTGGGCTCATCAGGATCCACCACGTTGAAGAGACAGGAGTGGCACACGGAGCTACTTTAGAAACCTTGACTAAAACCCAAAGAGCAGCAAGACCCAAATATTAGACTGAGTCAGCATGCATGTTTTGGACAAGTTCACCATGCACTACCCATTTATGTTGCTGCTAAGGATAGGCACACTGGGCTTCTCAGTGGCAGCTCAGTCACGCTGGACTCCTGGCCTCAGAAGTGATGATGAGATGTGATGCTTCAGGCTGCTAAGTGCTAGCTTCTTAGGCCACCAAGGATAACGAATACAGAGACATGCTTGTGGCAGCTGAATCCCTGCATCAACCTGAGATGTTGGAGGGAAGCTAGGCTGGATCAGCTTGGTGATTCCCCGCCCTGGGGCATGGCAGCCCTGCCCTAGAGTGACTCTGCACAAAAGGGTCCACAAAGGGGTCCAGGAAGGTTTCTGCACAAGCCACTTCCTGGGAGGAACTTGCTCAGCACAGCTGCACCGCTGCAGAGGAGCTCGGGTCCTCGCAGTTGGCGGAGATGGAGAGAGGGAGGCTTGAGAGACCTCGTAGCTGCTGCTCCTCCTCCTCTGATGTTTGCTGCTTTCTGCCTCCATGAGCAGCTGCCCTCTGCCCTGTACCACTTGCCTTGGCCCCAGTGGAGTGCGGACTGAAACCTCCACTAACTGTGAGCTAAATAAACCTTTCCTTCCTTAATTCTGGGCATTAATATTTTGTCCCAGCCACAAGAGAAAAGTAACTGAGACAGTTCTCCACCACAGTCTCCCAGCAGATGTTTTCTGTGGGGCTGTGTGTGGTTCGTGCCTGCAGAGCCACCTACTCAGGCCACCGAAGCAGAAACATGGCTAGAAATCAAGGGCTTGAAGCCAGCGGGAGCAACATAGCAAGACCAGGCTCAAAAATATATTTTTTTCTATTTGATTTTCCCATTGCCAAGTGAAGATGTGCTCCTTGAGAGATCTTGAGAAGGAAAGAAAAATTAAAATCTCAGTTCTTGTCTCCATTCAAAAGCCACAACAATAATCTGATCTCTTTTTAAACTTTTTTTTCCTGAGAGGCTTTTCTTTTGCCTAACTGGAATGAGTCACTTGGTATGTGACACTTTTCTCCCATTGTCCTTTAACATAATGTCCATCTTCATTAGTTTTGTCACCAGCACACCCATGGACTCTCCTGCATCCAAGGCAGAGTTTCAAGCAGTGACCGCCACCGAGCCTGTAGCCTAGAATCTGTGCCCTTGGGCTCAGCAAGAGCCAGACAGAAGCTCCCTGTGTGCAGCCCTCGTTCCTGTGGCAGGGACACAGGCAAAGGTCTGGCTGCTCACACCATGAGAGGCAGGAGCCTCCCTCCCAGAGGAAGGAGGGCAGATGGCTCTTTGGAGATTGTGTGGCCAGGCTCCTGGATCCTCCCTCTACTCTTTGGAATGTAAATTCATCTCTCCCAGGACAGAATATCTTACCGGTTGGAACCCCCTTGAAATGTAAACACATAACTACAGGGTGAGGTAAAGATCTCTAGAGCCTTCCACTAGCTCAGCAACTGTGAATTCTCTTCTCAGGCTTGCTGCTCCCCCAGTGCTGGGGATCAAAGGCTTTCAACCCTCTCAGATATATCTGTTGAACCCTAATCCTCAGCTCGATGGTATTTGCAGATTGGGCCTTGAGAGTTACTTAAGGTCAGATGAGGTCAGGAGGGTGGGGCCCTCGCAAGGGGATTAGTGCGCAAAAGCTGGAAGAGACCCCAGAGCTTGCTATCTCTATTCCTGGTGAGGACACCATGAGAAAACAGCCACTTACTAGCTGGTGAGAGGCTCCCCAGACACTGCACTGCTGCAAGCTGACCTCAAACATCCAGCCTGCACAACTGTGAGAAGCAGGTGTCTACTGGTTAGCAGTTAAGCCACCCAGCCTTACTATTTTGTGACACCAAGCCCAGCTGCTCTGGAGCCAAGTTTCAGCAAAACTTATTCCAAAAGCCTGCAAGAACATTTTCTCTATACCCTTTATGACATGTTACTTTTCTTACAAACCCAAACTGTTGTAGACTGTGGTCTTCAAGATTCCCTTGGAAATATAATATTAATCTAACCCAGGAAAGTATTTTCCAAATTTTGTTTATTATTATTTGTAACATATTTTGTACAGGGTCTCACTAAGCAGCTCAGACTAGTTGTGACCCTACTGTTTTCTGCCTCCCAGGTGCTGGGATTGCAGGCATGTGCCACCAGCCCTGACTTGGGGGCCCACTCAGCATGCCCTAGGACAGGGACAATGCCATATATGGTGCCTGGGATTGAACCTGAGCCCTGCACTTGTCCCTGAGCTATCTTGCTGGACTTAATTGTTTATTTTTAACTTTTATTATATTCTTTTTTTTTTTTCTTTCAGTACTGGGGACTGAACTTGGGACCATGCGCTTGCCAGGCAGGTGCTTACACCGCTGAGCTATATCCCCAGACCCTTTAACTTTTATTAAGTTCTGACTTAATAATTTCTTTCTAAAACCTTCACCTACATAAACACATATTGCTTTTTTACTTTCAGGAAAACACATGGAGGATATATCTTTGATTTGTAGCTGGCTCCCAGAATATGATCCTTGCTTTCCTAACTGAATATTCAGTGTTAAAGAACAAACAACCAAGATTACAAATTACAAAGCCAGGTTCTCCATTTAGCCACAGCTTAAAATCAGCCTGGAGCTGGGCATGGTGATGCTTGCCGGTAATTCCAGCATTTGGGAGGCTGAGGCAGGAGGATGACTATGAGTTTGAGACCAGCCTGAGCTACAAGTGAGCTCAAGGCCAGCCTGAACTGCATAGTGAGACCCTGTCTCAAAAAGCCAAAATAGGGCTGGCCTGATAGCTCAGCAGACTAAAGCACCTGCTTAGGCAGAGTGCAGCGGCCAGGGTTTGATCCCTGGCCTGCCATGCTGGCCCGGCCCTTGGAGTGAGTGCACTGAGACAGCAATTAAGACTGGGCATGGGAGCAAATGCCTGTAATCCCAGCTCTTGGGAGCTTGAAAACAGAAGGATCCAGTCCTTACCACAAGTCCAATCTGTGTAGTGAGACCCGTAGACCCTGTCCCAAGCACAGAAGAAAAAAAAAAAGCCAAAATAAATAAATGATAAAATCAGCTGGGAAGCTTTTCAGACCAGCAGCCCAAGGGTTGCTCTTTGCAAAGGAGAGGACACTTAGAATAGAAAAGGAGGAAAGAAAGGAAGGAAAGAAGGAAGGAAGGAAGGAAGGAAGGAAGGAAGGAGGAAGGAAGGAAAAAGGAAAGAAAGAAAGACAGACAGACAGACAGAAAGAGAAAGAAAGAAAGAAAGAACGAGCGAGCAGCTTCTAGACCCAGGACAGCCAGGTTCTTCCCAGCCTGTCTTCATGGCCACAGAAACATCTGGAAGACACGCTCAGGTGGGGCTGACAGCTTGTAGGAGCTCAGGCCTTGGGCCCTGAGTCCAGCCAGGGAGTCACCCAGCAGTGGGTGGGCAGGGACGTGGGAGGAGTGAGCCAGTTGTGGGCAGACACCAGACTGGACCAGCATCACATCAGTCCGCTTAAGGGAGCAGCAGCGACTCACCAACAGGAGCGAGGCTGGCTGACGGGAGGGGGGCGCCGCTTGCATATAGGTTGCATCTGCTCTCTGGAGATTCCTATGAGGACTGTGCTCACCGGTGAGACAGTGTTGGGTGGTGGAACCTCTGATGGTGAGGGGAAGTGGGGTCACGGGAATAAGCTGCCCCACGAGTGGATCCATGCTGTCCCAGTTACTTTATATTCATTTGCTGGTACAAAATGCCTGACATCCAAAATGAAGGAAGAAAAGGTTTATTTAGCTCACAATTAGTGGAGGCTTCGGTCCATACCTGGCAGGCTCCAGGGCAGAAGGCAGCAGGTCGTGGTGGTGGAGAACAGTAGAGAGCAGAGGAGGAGCAGCAGCTGTGGCGGCTCTGAAGCCTCTCTCCCTTCCTTCTATGCTGACCGCAAAGCCTGGAGCTGCAAAGACCGGAGCTCCTCCAAAGTGGCACAGCTGTGAAGATCAAACTGCTCCGAAGCGGCAGGGCTATGAAGTGGTGTGGCCAGGACCGGAGCGCCTCCAAGGAAGTGGGGCACCGAAGCCTTTCTCGACCCCTTTATATGCCCCTTTTGTCTGAGTCACTTTGGGGCAGGCCCTCCCAGCTCCAGGGTGTACAACCTCAAGGGGATCCAGCCAAGGTGACAAAATGTATCGACCACTACACGCACTGTCTTGCAAGGGTAGGTCAGGTCTCATGGGACTGGATCAGCTGCCTGGAGATTGAGTTGTTCTAAAGCAGCCTGCCCCACCTGCTGAATTCTTTCTGTATGAGACTATGTCCTTTTCTCCTTCTCTACCATGCTGTAATGCAGCAGAGGCCTCGCCAGACACAGCTGTGCGATGCAGCTACCAGAACCCAGAGCCAAAGCAAAGCATTCCCCATAAAGCATCCAGCCTCTGGTGTCTTATTGCAGCAACACAAAACACTAAGACAGAGGCTTCTCAGGTAGGGGATCGTTCAGAGTGAGAACGACCCCAATGCAGGTTGGCAGGTGTACTAGCTGGCACTTGGCCTTCCAAACTTGCCCAGTGGGACTGCAAAACTCTGTAGTGAAGCCATTCCAGGGCATTTCTCTGCTCCCAATGCACCCAGGGACGCCAGAGCTCCCAGGATGTGCCAGGATCCCCTGAGAGTCACTTCTCTACTTGTCCTCCTGGCATCTTCTGCAGGAGGACCCTGGAAAGTGCAGAATATATGCTACATATAGATTGTAGATATTAGAGAAGAATAGCTAGCAAAGAGTTGTCTCCTATTCTGTAGGTGGCTTCCTCGCGCTGTTGCACGATGCTTTCCTTCGCTCTGCAGAGGCTTTTTAATTTAAAGCAGCCCCATTTGCTGACTCTTGATGTCATCCCCTGTGCTACTAGGGTCCTATTTAGGAAGGGCGTCTGCTTCTGTCTACAGCTATAAGTGTTTCCCTCAGTATTCTTCCAGAAGTTTCACGGTTTAAATCTAGGTCGTTCATCCATTCGGGTCTGATTTTAGCATGGGGAGGGGACATATGCTTTTCCATGAAAGACAGTTTTTACTTGAAAGAATATCCTCTCATTTTCTTGCAAGGTTGGGGCATCCAATGACCATTCAAGGTAGGGGATTTGGCAGATACTTCTTTGAGAATGAACAAAGGGAGCCTCCGTTCCCTGAAACAATGATAGCGCTTGCTTCTGATGATCAAATCCCAGCACCGAAGCAAAAATTAGAACTATGAAAGCTTGCGTCCACCATCCTGAGCTTGACGGCCTTGAAATTTTGAATACTTTCCTGATCATCCAGCTCAATAATATTAGGTTTGATTTCATGATGTTGTACGATGAAAGGTGTTGATATTTGGGGAAAAAGTCACTCTGTAAGACCAATAACTTCCCCATGATCCATGTGTGACATTACAAAATCACACAAGGCAAAAGGTCTGCTCAGAGTACAAAGAGACCAGCGGCTTAGGGATAGATGGAGATAGTCGCAAATTTCACAGCAAGATTAACAAACCATGTCTGTCTTGTTTGACTAACAGCATAAAGAAACGGATCTACAGCTACATGAAAAGAAAATGAAAGAAGACACGCTTCACTGTCCTGGCCTACATTTCTTCACCTTCTTCAGTGCAAACAGTGAACAGCACACTCAGCACTAAGGCAGAGGTGAGGCTCCGGCCGAGCTCCCTTCAACCACGTAGGACTCAGGCTCCCACGAGTCTCAGCAGTGCCACTCTCCTCACTAAATCTATTTCCGAACCCAATAGTTATCTTGAATAAAAACACTACTTATGCTTATATGCAATGACTTCTTCATGAGCTAAGAAATATTTGAAAATGTCAGGCTGGGAGCTGGCTCAGCGGTCTAAGCGACTACCTGACAAGCACAAAGACCTGAGTCTGATACCAGATACTGCATGCCTGGCTGGCCCCAGAACCAGGCGTGGTGGTGCACACCTGTAATCCCAGCACTGGAGAGGCTGAGATGAGGATTACTACAAGACTAAACTGTGTAGAGAGACCTTGTATCCAAGAAAAAGAAAAGAAAAAAATCTCTATTTTAAAATGCTGATAGATACTGGACAGGTAAACTAAAGCTCCCTAGGCTCCTCAATCATTCAGAAGACTAAAAGCAATTCTGAAACCAGAAGATAAAGCCTGGAGCTGCCTGCAGACTTAGTGTCAGGCAGAGGGTGGGCAGCCAAGCCCTCACAGCCATCCTGGGCAGTTTGTTCACTCCATGGCTATGCACTGGGCATTGGGCATCAGCCTAGTGCCAGCCTTGCTCACCTAAGGGCGACTAGAGATGGGAGGCTGAGGCCCAGGCAGGACTGAGATGTCAACGTGCACCATGCGCTACCCATGCAGAGCCCTGTAGCTTGGGGGCGGGGGAGCATCCTGGAGTCCACGTGGCTCAGTAAAGGAGCAGGAGAGACATCCACCTCCCCAGTGCGGTTCCTCCCATCTACGGAGGCCTGCCTAGAACCAAAGGCAGAGGAAGGGGAATGGGCCCGCATCTCCCACTTTTTTCAGTCTCACTGCTTAAACTGAAACGTTGCCTCTCTTCCCTTGCCCTTGGCCTGGAATTGACACCATCAGTGTCAGTTGCCTAATTCTCAGGCCTTGAATTTGGGCTGAATTATACCACTGGATTTCCTGGTCTCCAGCTTGCAGCTGGCAGATTATGAGACTTGTCAGCCTTCAGGGTTTGTGAGGTAGCTCCTTAAATACATCTCTCAATGAGTGACAGATGATAGATAGATAGATAGATAGATAGATAGATAGATAGATATCAATAGATCCTACTGGTCTGTTTCTCTGCAGAAACCTGACTTACCCAAGGGCACGGAGAGTAAATAGCCATGTTCTATGTATTTTGAGATAGTCTTTATTGGGGGAGGTCCTACCCTACTGGTTACAAAGAGTTGGAGAAAACATTTTAAGGGCTTAGGAGTTGTCTAAGAATAACTGAAACAGAAAGAGAGAGATAGGAACAGAGACAGAGACAGAAAGACACAGACAGACAGAGACAGAGAGAGACAGAGACAGAGACAAACAGAGATTAAAACTGATTTAGGCTCAGCCCTATAGTCTCCAAGTCCACATTAAGTGAGGAAGTTGGGCCTGACCCACACCGGGAGAGAAGACACCGGCAGCTCTGGGCTGACTCTTGGGGAAAAAAAAAGTAGCAGAAAGAACCCCTATCACAGTGCAGGTGAGGGCTGAGAATGAACACGACAGGACACTGACCGTGGGGAGCTCTGGATCGCTGCCCAGGCACTGGACCAGGGCCAGGATGCTGCTGTACCTCACTGACTGTCCTGAGAGCTCCTATCAGGACCCCACTACCAGGCAAAACTGCCCATGCCTGTGTCATTTGTACATTAATACCAGATACAATTGGAGAGGTAGACCAGACACAGGACTGTCCGCGGAGTGTCCAGCCTTGTACATAGCCAAGCCCTCATAAAAGCCACCACTATTGAAAATTGGAGAATTTTTCTTCAAAAGTCCTTTGTGCCTCTTCTTCTGTTGCCCTAGGGAGCCATGACTGCGCTTTTCTTCTCTTCCAGGAAGAGGAGAAAATATCCAAATGGCAGCTCCAGCACTAGCTGCACCACCCAAAACCAGTCCAAATCCCAGCTGGCCCCAAGTTGCACAGCAAGTCCAATGGAGAACAACAAAGCCACCTGGCCCAACCCAGCCTAGCTGGGCCCTAGCTAGCCCAAGATGCATGGGCAAGCCAGATAGATCCCAGGAAAGCTACCCTGCAGGAACTGCCTGCAAGCCTTGCTGACAGCGGAGAAATCCAGCCTGAAGTTGACAGAGCCACCAGCCCGGGCAGCCTGCAGACTTGCTGTCAATACTCCAGAGTCACGCAGTGAGCCAGACAAAGTCCTGAGTCACGGCAGCCCCAGCATCCCAGAGGAGCTCAGGTGGCCCTGGGAGCCAGCTCAGAAGGGGCAAAAGAGAATCCATTTTGGGCTGGGGAGATAGCTCAGTGATCTGAGCACCTGCCTGGCAAGCACAAGGACCCAAGTTTGATCTTTGCTACCATGTGCCATGGCGCCCCGGAACCACAGGCCCACCGTACTGGCCACCAAAACCAGGCAAGATGGCACATGCCTTCAAATTTTAGTGCTGGAGAGGCTGAGAAAGACCACCATGAGTCTGAGCTATGTAGAAAGGCCCCATATCAAACAAACAAAAGATAAAAAGAAAAGAGAGAGACTCCGTTTTAAGGGAGGGCCACATAAGTTAAATTCACTCCCTCGTCCTCCTCCCAGGTAGCTAACAGTAAACCCACTTAGAGAAAGCCAGGGTCATAAAACAGGAACAAATAGTTAGGCTAACTTGGGGAATAGGGCACACATTGAACCTCACTGCCCCATGACAGGCAGATGGACAACAGTGTCTGGGAAATGTAACCCTTGGGGCAATTGGGTGACATTCTTGTAACATTCCTGAAAATGAGGTAATGCATAGTACAGTGTGGTGACTATGGAAACCTAACAGTGAACAACCTGAAAGGGAAGTTCTGGTGACTGGGGAGTCCTGACGCGGTTGGGACAGTGGTCAGCCATGGGTGTGTAATCAAGCCTCCTTGTTCCTTCCCACTTGGTCTCTTTGTGGGAGCTTCTCTCTCTTCACTCGGTGTCGTCTGCTGCTCCAGCTCCAGCAGCCCTCACAGCCCACAGGGATTTCTCTAAACACCAGAGACCCGAAGGAATCCAATGTAACGAAGCACTTCCCTCCAGGAAGGAAGAGCCTGGAACCCCTGAGTTCTTTGCTGATAGTTGGGTGGCCCATTCTTGAAATGTTAAGCCTGGAAATTCTAGTCACTTTTTCCCCCGTATTTAGGGCAGGGTCTACAGGGTCTGTGGGGTCTCACTACCTATACCAGACTCATGGTGATTCTCTTGTTTTCAGCCTCCCAAGCACTGGGATTATAGGCACCTGCCACTGTTCCCAGTCTCAATTGCCATCTCAGTGTGCCCTGGGGGTGGGACTGGCATAGACCACTGAGATTGAACCCTGGCCACTATGGTCTGCTTGTGCAGGTGCTTTAGTCCGCTGAGCTATCAGGCCAGCACTTGCTCACTTCTTTAGATTTTACTGGTGATGAGCAAATTGCAGAAACAGCTCCCGTGTCCACCAGGTACTGCCACAGATGCGCTTCCATGTGCCTCCTGCATGGTGTGATGTGCACACCACGCACTACAGGGGAGGCAAGACATTCATGGTAAGGGCTCACGGTAAGACGAAAGCCCTCAAGGGCTGTAGACCCACAGCAGCCATTTGGTTCCCTGATTAAATCCCTTGAAGCAAACTGACTGTGCGGCTACGCGGTACTGCTACTGTGCTGGAGCATTCGCCGGGGAATGCGTTGTTTCCAGTGACCAGGACAGATGCTAAAAGGCCTGCATCACCACCACCAACAGAATGGAATTTGCTCAGGAAAGTAGTGCCCTGGAAAGAGGAGCTACGCCCGAAGTTTCGATGTCTGAGGAGCCGCTAAACTCTTTGCCAGATGTTCTAGTACAGCCCCGTGTTGCCGCTTCCTACATTCCTGGCTGTCTAAGGGACCAAATGTGGCCTTTTGGCTTCCACCTCAGGTGAGGAAAGTTCTAGGACAAAGTCCTTTAGTTCTAACTGATTAGACTTAATAACTAAAATATATGATTTAGCTAATCTGTCTCCTTAAGTACAATATGGATATTATCTTATGTCTTGCTGATATAAGAATCATCCAACAGAAAATGAAGCATTTTAAACATCCTACATGCTCAGGGAAGGAAGTGAGAGAGGGGAACACACACCAGAAATTGTTTTACCAGCAATCTGAAGCGTTTGAAACACAATGCATGCAGATCTTCCATAAATTCTCTCTTCCCAGCTTCAGACTTACATTTTATAGCAAAAAGATTCAGCTTGTCAAATTTTTGGTCCCCAGAATACTATACAACAATGAAGGGATCAAAACAAGGCTGATAATGAATTTTAAGAATTACCAGCAAAGCTGGGTGTCCTGGTGCACGCCTGTAATCCCAGCACTTGGGAGGCTGAGGCAGGAGGATTGATGTGAGTTCGAGACCAGCCTGGGCTACAAAAGTGAGCTCAAGGCCAGCCTGAACTACGTAGCAAGACCTTGTCTCAAAAAGACCAAAAAAAAAAAAAAAAAAAAAAAGAATTCCCAGTAAAAACCAGGTATGGTGTCACACCCTGTAATCCCAGTGCTGGGGAAGTGGAGACAGAAGAATCACTATAAGCCTGAGCTGCATAGTGAGACCTTCTACCAAATAAGTAAAAAATAAAATAAAATAAAGAATTCCTAGCAAAAAAATTATTTTTGAGCTGGCACAGCAAAAACAAAGTTGGTTATCAAGGTACACGAGAGTAATCATTTAAACAATCAACAAGCCTAGTATATTAATGAAGCTCTGAATTCATGACTCTCATGCTCAGTTTTTACTATAAATTGTTTGCTATTGATTGTTTTAAAAATCATGTTGCAGTGGGTATGGTTAAAGGATATCCATGCTAAGATATATATCACTTAGACCTTGCTCACAGTTAGGTAATTATTATTTTTTGCCATAATAAATTTTTCTCTCCCTTTGCCAGAAAACAACAAAAGAAAAAAATTTTTGAAAACACATTAAGCTATATATTTAAAAGCTGTGTTTTTAACTGCTTGAATTGCCAAACACAATCTTTAAATTTCCAACAAAAAGGTAAAAAAAAAAGTGTCCCAAAGATCCACTTTAGG
>PVKN010015634.1:0-18369 GCA_004027915.1 Capromys pilorides | reverse complement strand
GGTATAAGTCTCACTATGCAGCTCAGACTCGTAGGGATCCTCTTGTCTCAGCCTTCCCAGCACTGGGATTATAGGCACGTGCCACCACACCTGGTTTTGGTGGCTGCTTGGCACCTGGGACCAGCACATCATGTGGTACTGGGGATTGATCCTGGGTGTTCACGCTCAACGGGCAGGTGCTTAGACTGCTGAGCTATCTTCCCAGCCCTATGTTTAGTTTTAAAGAGACTCCTGATGTTTTCAATAATGGCCCAACCAGGCTGGAGCTATCACTCAGTGGCACGGTGCCTACTTGGCAAGCACAAGGTCATGAGTTCGATTCTTCTTGCCAAATATTTACATATATGCCTCATCAACCCACATCCCACCTACTGGGCACAAAGGTTTCCTTTTCTCCCGTCTTTGCTTACCTCTCACCTTTTGGCTTATTTGGTGAAAGAGCCTGCTGCGCCCCTCCACCCCCAACAAGCTGGGATTCTGACTTTAACTCCCACTGTCGAGGTAGCTGTTTTCCTGTTTATGATTGGATTGGGATTTTAGTGGGAAGTTGGAGTGGAGCTAACCTGGGCTTCTGCCTCACCCAAGCTTTGCCTTGGACTTTTGATATAAGACAAACCTCAAGAGTCCCCAGCCCTGGAGCCAGGAGACACAAATGAAGAGTGTGGGACAGGGCTCAGGCTGGGGGGGTCTGTTGGAGCTTGCATCTAGGACAGCGTGTGAAGGCTATGTCAAACTTTGGGCTCCTGGGCATTGGTGGGAGCTTGCCCACCACTGGGGCTCTACCCTTGAGGGGGGCTGCAGGGCCCCCACTCGCCTCGCCTTCTCTTTCACTTCCTAGCCACATGATGGAAGCCTTTGCTACTTCCACACCTCCAGAAACCTAAAAGCACCGTGTCTTCCCAGTTATGGGCCAAATCTGTGAGCCAAAATGGACCTTTTCTCTCTCTTAAATGACAACCTCGGGTGTTTGTTACAGTCACCGAAAGCTGACTATCCTAGCTCTAGTCCCGGTTACTTAAACTCTGTGGCCCTGGCAAACCCAAGCCCTGCCAGAAACTGGGTCCTAGGCACCTTCTCGCTTCCCCATCTGCTTTCTTATTTTGTATTCCTCGTTGTCTGCTTTCACTCCAACTACCGTGTGCAAATCCATGCCCTCCAAGTCTTAGCCTTGTAATTTCAACCCCGATGCCCTTTGGTTCCTTAGAGAGCTGTTTTTAAGGTGCCATCACCTGCAGCTGTTCTGTAAGTGGAAAGTTAACTGTTTCCTCTTTGAGGCAGTAGGCTCAAGCTGGGAATCATCATGGGCTTAGGTAACCCTTCTGCCTCAGCCTCCCAGGAGGCTAGGACTACATGTGTGTGCCGCTCACTATGCCTGGCAAACATCTCCTTTTTAAAAAGTTCCGTTGTCTGAATTGCCCTGCTCTGCCCCCTGCCAGGGTTCCCTGGTGACTTGTGTCACGCCTCAGGGAAGGGGACCCTGCAAGTTCTCGTCCCTTAGTTCTCCCACACGGGAACTGCCGTTTCCAACCTGTTTCCTGCTCTGTGTACAAAAGTCACAGACTGCCAGGGTGACAGGGACGGTAAGGTAGAGGGGCCGCCTGACAAGGTTCCAGGACCTCACGGGTTGTCAGTGTTCTCATTTCAGAGAGGCTATGACTGGCGCTGGGGCTGGTACTCCGTGGTAGAGCGTTTGCCAAGCATTCGCCAGGCCCTGGGTCGCCTTTGCCTGAGAACTCTCCAGGCCCTGGGTTCTGTCCAAGGTTACTGGGAAGGGATGGGAGGAGAGAGCGAGGGAGGAGGGAAAAACGGCTGTTAAATTGGTGTCTCAGTCCCTTTCATTATGGCAGCTGAGACAGGATACCTGACACCCATCGTTCAGGAGAGGGTTATTTTGGCCTACGTTCCAGCCCGGAGCCACCTGGCTCCAGAGAGGACAGCAGGGCACAGGGCCTGGCATAGGACAGCAGCCTGCAGCCAGGGGATAGGAGGCAGGGTGCAAGGGGAGGAGCCAGGAGGGAGGAACCTGGAGGGGAGGAGCCAGGAGGGAGGAGCCAGGGGAAAAGTCTGGAGTGGAAGGACCAGGAGGGGAGGGGCCGGCATGGCAGGGGCTTGGGAGGAGCCAGGGTAGGAGTCTGGAGGGAAGGGCTTGGCCACGCCCACCACAATTTCCTCCTTCCCGGGCCCTGCCTCCTCAGAGAGCCTGAACACCCTCATCTTGCCCTCATAAAGAGCCACCTATGGTCACCCAAGGCTCTTCGGGGACGTCTTGATGTGAACCCTAATATTCTCGTTCTGAGATGGTGCTCTGCGAGTTACCGCTGTGGTTAATATTTAACCTTCAAGGTCACCTTCCAGTGACTGCCAGTCTAGAGGCTGGACCTGTCACCAGGAATACGGCCAAGCCAACTTCTCGACAAATGCAACGTCTCACTCCTTAGGCAACGTCGCCCTCAAACTCCAGCTTCCTTTCCCAGAGTTCTGGTCCCACAGATTAAGGAAAACCAGGTTCCTCTCTCGCTCCTGCTGCCGACCTCACGTGCGGCAGTTCTAGGGTGTCTCTGTCCATCCCCTTGGGCACCATGCCCTTGAGCCACTGCTGCGCTGGGCCTAGAGATGGACCTCGAATCCCCCACCTCCTGTCTCAGCTGCAGGACCCGCCCCTCTATCTCCCAAGTCCCAGGCTGTCCCAGGTGCAGGACACGGGGAAAGTGGGGGGCGTCCTGCGTTGCCCTCCTCCGTGGACCTCAGTCCACAGCCCCTGCCCTGCCCACCTGCTCCTCAGTTCCAGTTTCCGCCCTCATGGTTCCCAGGATCCATCTCTCCCTTTTACCCTGGCTCCTTGGCTTATGCCCAGAACACAGCACTAGTGGCCACTGAGGGACAGGGACAGAGACGGGGACAGGGACAGGTCTGCCTGTTGAGGTCCCCTAGTACAGCTCCGTTTGCGACGCGCAGGATCTGGGCCAGCTCCCCGCGCAGGGCTCCGCAGAGGGGCCTCGCCAGGTCCTCCCTACACCGGATACGTCCTCGGGTTTTTCCTCTGTCGCCTGAAATCCTCCAGACTGGCTCCTGCCTCTGCTCTTTGATCCAGGAGGGAATAAAAAGGCTTTGTTGTTAGCAGCCCACGGCAACCTCTGCCCTTCACCTTCTGGAGACTGAGAGACCTTAGACCTTCCCTGCTGAGAAAGACCTCCCAGAGCGGCAGGGGCTGGAGGAGCAAGAGCAGCTGCCTGCCACCTGCCTCTCCTCCGGGAGCCTGAGGCTTGGGTGTTCTCCAAAGCCCAGTGTCTCTCAGAGGCTGCCTGGGCTGCAGTCAAGCCTTCCCACTGTCCTGGAGTCACCCCTGTTGCCCTGTGCTCTTCCAGGTCATTTTATCTGGCCCCATGTCCCACCTGGGGACCCATGGCTGGCAGAGCAGGGTCCTCCCCCCAGAGCTTGTCAGAAGTCAGTTTTTGCCCCACCCGGAGCTCCTGAGTCAGAAGCAGGACTCAGGAGGAGCCCCAGGCATCTGTGCATTTGGAAATCTGAAAAGCAGTGCTGGAGCCCTGCCTCCCTGCCCGCTGTGCTGGGGTGGGGGCCAAAGCTGGCTTGGGGTCACCACTCCGGCCCCTCCAGCCACCTCTCCCTGTGAGCCCCTATCTCCAAGCCACAGGCTCACTAGAAAGGCCCCAGCCCTTGGCCCCGAGCTGGAGCCCCGAGTGCCCCCTTGGCTCCTGCCCGAGCCGCACTTCACAAAGGGCCAAAGAGAAGGCCGCTCCTGTGTGATTCACCGGCCCGGCTGCAGCCGGCTCTCTCTGCACCACATCTCCTGGGGATGAGTCAGACAGATGGGTGTGACCCGGGCTCGCCATTCCCTGGCAGGCCCACGTGGAACACCCGGGCTGCAGCTTCCAGGCTGCAAGCAAGGAGAAGTCCAGTGTGGGCGTCACAGAGGGATCATGGACCTCAGTATGTCCTCCACACATTTGTTCACCCACTGTGGACAGCAGGGGTTTGCAGGGTGCTGCTGAGTGCCTGGTTTGGGGCGGCCATGAACCAAATGGCCCAAGTCCTGCTCTACAAGAGCAAGAAATGTGGAGAGATACAAAACGAAGACACATCACAGCTCAGCAGGTGCTTAGTGAGTGGATGGATGGATGGGTGGGCAGCTGGGTGGGTGAGTGCATGGATGGATGGATGGATGGATGGATGGATGGATGGGTGAATGTGCTATACAAATATGGCTTCGCCCTAAGCTCTGTCTCTACTTTTTTTTTTATGAGAAGAATAGATTTATTGGGGGAAAGAAAGCTCTTGTCTG
The DNA here is from genome assembly GCA_004027915.1 of Capromys pilorides. Lineage (NCBI taxonomy): Eukaryota > Metazoa > Chordata > Mammalia > Rodentia > Capromyidae > Capromys > Capromys pilorides. Next base: position 14,069 of record PVKN010015634.1, on the reverse strand, counting down.
AGAGAGGGACAGGAGGCGAGTCCCGAGTGGGTTGTCTCCCTCCATTCCCACTTCTGATCACAAAATTGTCCCCACTTCTCTCCCACCTCAGTTTACCTTTGGCTCAGAAAAACAAAGAGTTTAAAGCTACCAAAGAATTTAAAGGAAACATTAAAAGATTGGGTGGGTGGGTGGGTGTGGAGCTAAGTTTTCCAGCCATTAAGGGATACACTAGAATCAAAGCAATTATAAAAATATTCCAGACTATGAACACATTTGACTGAAAGTCAATAATTGAAGTGGAAGCAGAGTTCAGTTTTTCAGATGTTACAAGTTACAGTATTCCTCTGAGTGTGCATGTATGTGCCGGGGGGTGAGGAGAGGGATGGGCTTAGAGATGATAAGATTCGCGGATACGTTGCATCACGGTTTAGAGCTTCTTCATTTAAAGGAAATGGTTGGTGGCCGGAGATGCTCTCATCATGCGGGGAGCGTTGTCTGGGGCTCTCAGCATCCCTGGGTCACAGAACAGGACAGCCAGCGGGAGTCACAGGAGTGACCCCACCACTGGGCCCTGGACGGGAAGCTGAGGCCTGCCTTGCTTGATGCTATAGACAGTTACAGGCACTGGAGCATGGGGCTCCGGTGTCACCCAGAAATCATGGCTTCCAACACACACCCCCTTTGTGTGCCACTTCTGTACCCCCGAGATTTCCAGAGTCACTGTGACCCCAGGTTCTAGCCCCGTGGGTGAGTGGAAGCCACAGAATCCCTGGCTGGCTTCTGGTCGACAGACTGTCCCCTAGTTTATAGCTCACCCCAAGGGTCCACCTGGTCAAAGTCTGAACCCTGGAAGGAGGTCCATGGTGGGAGAGATGGCTTTGCTTACCCAGTCCTGAGTTGTCCCTACTGTACCCCTTTCTCCTGTGACAAGTGTCCTCATGGAGATCATGTGTTAAAAATCACCCCAGAGGCAAGTAACTATTCTGTGACTCCATCCCAGGAAGACAGCCGGGGGCGGGAGGGTGCGTGGTTATCCCCCACGTCATCCATGGTTCTATCAAAGAGGTCCCCAATCCAACTAGACATGTCCCCCAGGCCCCTGCTGACAGGCGAAGAGGCATCCCGTGGAGTTCACACACATGCATCTGTAATGTCCTGAGCATGGTCACTGGCCTCTGCCCCCTTTCCTCATCCTGTATCCTCACGTACGCGACGTGTTCCTGAATTCTCTCAGTGTTTCTGCTACTCTTTGTCTCGAGAATTATTCAAAAACTGTTTACTTCAAAGTTAGTTATGCAGAGCACTTTCCACATTTCTCCCAAAGAGCATCCTATGCATAGTACAAACAAGCCTCAATTATAAAATGATACGTGAATGGGCCCAAATTGCTGTGGTTAAGCTGTAATTTTCATTGACAAAGATGTGGTTGGCCGGATATGCAGATGATCCCAAATTTCATCAAACCCAAATGGGAGTATAATTCTGTACTCTGAATGGAGCATTTAGCCCAATAACTCTAACTGAAAATTGTTCTCTTTCTATTCCAAAGCCCTCCGATCTGGCGGAGCCTGGGGAGGTTCCTGCCCTCCTGTCTTTCTGCTGAGAAACCTTTAGGTCTATTTCCATGGAGACCAAAGAATCTAAAGGCTTGCCAAAGCCCCAGAGAAAGTCGGTGAGTTTCTCATGGAGAACTGGTGCTGAGCTGGCCACAGCCGGGCCTGAGTCACTCTCAGGAAAAGAAGAGACTCCCTGTGATGACCAGGACATCCAAGACAAAGAAGAGCGTCGCTACATCCCGATCCAGAGGAACTCCATCTTCAATCGCGCAGTGAGACACAGAAGCCAAGCCAAGGCCCGAGGCGCCTCAGAGCGGACCGCCACCCGCCCGGCAGGTCAGCCCTGGGGACGGCTGGCACAGCTGGGCCTTTACATCCAGGTGGAGTTATTAGGACTGAAAGGTTTTTGCTGCATGAAAGAGAATGAATGAGTTTGAAAACGACCAGGGATGGGTCCTGCAGGGCAGGATGGTTTGAAGCCATTTTCTGAAGAATTTAGAGTTCCCAATGGGATGTTGCTATTCTCAGGTTATATGGCAGGATGGGCTGTGGTTAAAAAGCTGCAGCCCACCTCTCCCCGCTGTCATGCATAGGGTGGGGGGGGGAGGCTGTCCACATTTGTGTCACAGGGGACCCTGTAGTTCTCACCTGCCCTTCTCTGTCACTGTGAATGTCAGATCTTGGGCTGTTTTGAAAATAAGTGACATTAAAATCTTGGCATATCTTCACACCAAGACCCCTTAATCACCTGTACCAATTTCTAGTACATGTTATCAGCTCAAAATATGTCTGAGAAGGAGCTGGGGAGATAGCTCTGTGGCACAAGTGCCTCCCTGGCAAGTGCAAAGTCATGAGTTCAAACCCCAGTCCCACAAAAACAATAACAACAACAACAACAAAAAATATGTCTGAGGCAGTATGCCTGTGATCCCCACTACTTAGGAAGCTGAGGCAGGAGGGTTGCAAGTTCAAAGTCAGCCTGGCAGCTTAATAAGACCTCGTCCTGAAATTTTTTAAGTAAAGTAAAAGACCTGGGAATGTAGCTCTGTGTTAGAACACCTGCCTAGCATGCTGAAGGCTCCGGAGTCAAAACCAAATGACACAGAAAAATCACTCACATTGCATGTATTTACTGAGCAGAATGATGTGCAGAAACCTTTAGCAGTGGCGCACATCAGCTCTACAGCCCCTTTTCCCATGGCTTCTCCCAGAGCTGAGTGGGCAGCCAGCTGAGTCTGCCATGGGCAAGACAGGCTCCCAGCTCCGGTGGACAGCAGCGCCACCAGCCCATGAGCTGCCCACGGTGTACCGAAGGCATCATGACTGGCTCATTAAGCCTTGCATGGCGCAAACTTCATGGCAGGTCCAGGTTCCCTCTAATCCCAGAGAGACTTTTGGCAAAGTGAGATCTGTTCTCACTGTGATCAGAGCTGGGTGGTGTTTCCTCTGTCTGGCCAGCCTATCTGACTTCCAAGGTCAGCCACGGGGCCAGCAGCTGGAAGGCAGGCAGGTGACAGCCTTGCTGCACGGTGCCCTGGCCTCCAGCCATGGAGGGGCCCCTGGGCCTTAGACTTCATGGCCACATGCCCCGCTGTATTGGTCAGAGCAGCGCCTGGGCTGGCCCAGATGAGGGGCGGGAGCTGGCTGCCCTGGGGGTTGTGGTTGCTGCGATCTCCCGAGGGTGCTGCAGAACCCTGAGTCCAGGACCATGGCAGCCAGCACATGGAGCTGAGCAGCTGGTGCTGTGTTCCTTCTCCATTCTCGAGTTGGCTGAGGTGGCGCACAGCTGGGGAGCTACAAGGACACCACGCACACACAGGCAGAACCTCCGCCCCTGAGGAGCCACGATCTCATAGTGGCGTCTGTACCGCAGGCTGCGTGGCAAGCAGTGAGCCCCCTCTGGGGCTTCCACAAGGGCTTCTCCGGGAGTCCTAGGCCACGCATGCTGCACACGGTTAACTTGGCCACATTAGAGAACTACAGGTGGGTAATCCCAGCACTCAGGAGGCTGAGGAAGGAGGACCACTGTGAGTTTGAGACCAGCCTGGGCTACATAGTGAGTTCAACTCCAGCCTGCATCAGATAGTGAGACCCTGTCTCAAAAAAATGAGAGAGCCGGGTGTGGTGGTGCATACCTGGGATCCCAACACTCAGGAGACTGAGGCAAGTGGATAGTTGTGAGTTCAAGGCCAACCTAGGCTACAAAGTAAGCTCAAGGCCAGTCTGAACTGCATAGAAAGACCCTGGCACAAAAAAAAAAAAAAAAAAAAAAAAAAAAGAAAGAAAAGAGAGTCAAAATATTATCATTGTATTGTGTAATTACCAATCCAAAAATTATCAGTGAACTATTTTAAGTCCTTTGTTTACACTAAGTCTGAAATCTGTTAAGCATTTTATATTGTAGGCCTGCCCAATTGGCTCACCACATTTTCATCGGAAATACTTGATCTGGATTTAGATTTCATAAAATGCACAGTCAGGCAAGATTTACATTTGCAAAGTGTTCCAAATATCCTTAGGAGTTTTCCAATCACACAATCAGGAATCGGTTTTTGTATTTAAATTTAAATTAAAGGAGCTGAGCCAGGCGTGGTGGCGCACGCCTGTAATCCCAGCATTTGGGAGGCCGAGGCAGGAGGATTGGTGTGAGTTCGAGGCCAGCCTGGGCTACAAAAGTGAGCCCAAGGCCAGCGTGAGCTGCACAGTGAGACCTGTCTCAAAAAGACAAAATTTTTTTTAAAATTAATTAGTTAATTAATTAAAGGAGCTGAAGGTGTAGCTCAGGGGTAGATACTTGCCTGGATGTGGGAAGACCTGGGTTCCATACCTTGCAGTGAGAAAGGCTACATTTAACTTAAATTGAAGAACATAGGCTCCAGGACCTCAAGGTGGGGCTTGGATCTGGGGCAGGGGAGGGCATTTTCCATTTCATCTGCTAAAAGTGTATCTTCTTTAAAAAATTTATTTAGTACAGGGTCTCAATACGCAGCTTGGACTCGTAGTGATTCTCCTGTTTCAGCCTTCCCAGGGCTGGGATGACAGGCGCGCACCACCACGCCTGGTCGTGGTGGCCGGGTGGGTGCACCCGAGGCAGGGCTGCCGTGGCATGTGGTACCAGAGATGGAACCCGGGTCCTTGCGCTTGCCTAGGCAGGCGCTTCGATGGCCGAGCTGGCTCACCGGCCCTAGTTAGTATTAATTAGGACCCAGACACAGCGAACTGTGTTGTGGAAAGACTGACAAGTCACAGTAACACCAAAGGCTGCATTGTCCTCTAAGACCAACAAGGGTGGGAGATACGGCTCAGTGGCACAAGTGCTGCCTGGTAAGCACAAGGTCCTCAGTGTGATTCCCTGTAAAGGGACAATCCACATACATGGTAAATATTGAAATTTTAAAACTTAGTCCAAAACACACGGCCATTAATCCCCTCAAGACACTCATTATTCTGAGCTTGTTTATTGCATGTTCTCAGGAGGCTGAGGAAGGAGTTTCTGAAGCAGTTCTGAGACTTTTTTTTTCTTTTGGTTGCCTTTCTGGTGGGTCTGGGGTTCGAACTGCCGACCTCAGTGCCTGACTAGGATTGCAGGCACAAGCACTTAAACCACTGAGGTATCCCAAAAGCCCCTTGAGGTGGTTCTGGAATCCTCTCTCCTGAGGGCCTTTATGAGAAGCGGTCAAAGAAGCGGTGAACCCCACTGCCGACTGCCGCCCACTGGAAAGGCCCCTCGGGTCACCCCCGTCTGCCTTTTCTGGCACCTTCAAACTCCTGGCTTTTCCCCAAAGTCACAATGACCGTGGTAGGTCAACAGTTTGCATCAGTCAGGTATCGAGGCCGCCACCACAGTGCAACTAAAGACGCTCAGGAAAGAGCTTCAGGAGCGCGGCAGACCGCGATGGGACCGAGGGGAGGCGGGGTGTGAGCACGAGGCAGTGTTTTGGGGGAATTCGCGGCAATGTGCCGTTTAATGTAATAATCTGTAAAAATTTAAGCATTTACCACATTTTTGATCACGTCTGCACACACAAATCTTCGTTGTTTCCCTGGGCTAGGCGCGTGTGCACGCGTAGCTGGTTGAAGCTCCGCATCACGACTGCCGTCTCCATGGCGGCGTCCTCAGGTCCCGCTCGCCCGCTTCCCTCCGCTCCTGGTGGTGGTTGCTGCTGCCCTGGCCGGAGGGGAACCGGCTCCAAAGGGGAAGGCAGGCACGCGTTTTCTTTTTTTCGTGTATTCGTGCAGGCTGTACAGGGTCTCACTGCAGACCAGATTCACAGTGACCCTCCTGGGTTCAGTCTCCCCGGAGCTGGGATTACGGGCGCGCACCAGCAAACCCCGTCTCAGTCGCCAGTTCAGCTGGCCCCAGGGTTGGGGCCGGCATGGCACGCTGGGGATCAAACCTGGTTCCTGCGCCTGCCTAAGCAGGCACTTAAATCTGCTGAGTCGTCTGGCCGGCCTTCCTATTTTCTAATTTGCTCCATTTCTGAAATGTCACAGAAACAAAGGAAAATCGAAAATCCATAAATGCCTTCGAGAGCAGAGCATCTCTGAGCGCAGCAGCAGCAGCGCGGGCAGGTGCAAGCACCCGGAAGCCACGGTAAGAGACTGCGGGCTGGGAGGAAGGGCCGCTCGCGGAGGAGAGGGACGATCTGTACCGGGAGTCTCGATGGGACAACAAGAGAGTCGTATTTATCTTTTCTTTCTTTCGTTTTTTTTTTTAAATCCTATACTGGGCGGGCGAGATGGTTCAACAGTCTAAAGCGCCTGCTTAGGAAAGCTTAGGCAACCGCAGGGACCGCGGTTCGATCCCCAGCACCACAGGCTGCGCCAGCCCCCCCACCCCCTAGGGCAGGCTGAGCCGGCCATAAAAAACGAACCAACCCTATCCTTACTATTCTGTCACCAAACTAGGCAGTCTTAGGTATTACATCAACAAGTAGAAGATGTCAGGTGCGATGGTGCACAGCTGTAATCTCAGTGCTCTGGGAGGCTGAGGCAGGAAGATCACAAGTTCAAGTCCAGCGTGGGCAATTTAGCAACTCAGCGAGCCTCTGCCTCAAAATAAAAAGGAAGGAAACTCTGAACTGAGGATTTGCTCGAGTGAGTGAGGCCCTGGGTTCAATCTCAGCATGGCAGAAAAAGGAAGAAAGGAAGAGATGGGGGGGAGGAGGAAGAAAGTGAAGAAAAGGGTCACTGTGTCGTCACCACCCAGGGAAGTTTAATACAGTATGTTTCGTGTCTTTCTTCCCCCTACACATTTATACATGCTTTCCATTCTAAAAGCTTATTATGCATTCTGTCTTGAGACTTACTTAGCTCATTGCAAACACCTCTGCATATTACTAGGTCTTTTTTTGCGGGACCAGGTTTGAACTCACAACCTTGCACTTGCCAGGCAGGCACTTGTACTATGGGGCTATCTCCCCAGCCCCCTACTAGGTCTTTTTGAACACAATTATTGCAAGGCTGTAAGATATTCTGCAGTGTGACTGCACAGTGGTTGATGGATTGATTGACTGATTTTGTATTTGGTACAGAATCTCACTACGCAGCTCAGAGTCATAGTGATCCTCCTGTCTCAGCTTCCCTGGTGCTGGGATTACAGGTGTATGCCACTATGTCCTGGACTCGGTGGCTGGCTCAGAGCACCCAGGGGTGGGGCTAGCACAGCATATGGTGCCAGGGATCGAACCAAGGTCCCTGTACTTGCTTAAGCAGGCACTTAGTCCACTGAGCTATCTCGCCGGCCCTGGGCAGTGATTCATTAATCATGCTCCTGTAGTTGGATGTTTGGATACTGTTACATTGGGGACTGGAGCTAGCAGTTCTAATAAAAACCCAACTAGCACAGCTTGACACAATAGAAGGCTATTTGGCCTTGTGTAAAGGAAGTTTGAAGCTTCCTTGAGCCTCTAGCTTTCTATTCCACTACCTATCAACATGACTGCCAGAGCTCCAGCCCTCATGATTCCATTCACAGTTCAAGTGGCAGGAAGGAGAAAGGCAAGAAGCATAGGGTACATTCTGGCCACACCTGCCCTTCTTTTATAAAGCTTCCTTAATGTCCATCTGACCTTTGGTGCTTAATTTCATTGGTTAAATCCAGGTCATAAGGCCACATCCTGCAAGGCAAGCTGGATGTGGTGAAGTGTAAAGTCAGTTCTGAGGCTGAGGATGCAGTTCGGAGGTAGAGCACTTGCCCAGCGTGTGCAAGGCCTTGGGTTCAAACCCTACACCCTAAAAATAGAGCCAAGTCTGCATCTGTAATAAATAGGTTCAGCAAGGAAAAAGGGGCCCCGAGTGTCGGAGGCCAGCAGCAGTGCCTGAGTCGGGGCGAGGCCGGCTGCTTGCCGTGTCGTGGACCGCACCGCAGTAAGTGATGCTGCGGCAAAACCCTGGTAGCCCGCCCTCGTTATTTCTTTAAAATCCTAGAAGCGTCCCAATCTATGAAACTGGGTGGTTATAGAGAAACAGTGTCCCACATGTGTGCTGGCCAGGCCCCAGGCCTGGGCCTCCTGGGCTCACTCTGCTCCATGGGTCTGATGGTGTTCACCACCCACAGGAGCACACCCACGCACACCCACGCACACCCAGACCTAGCTCACTCACATAACTGGGTGTCATGGGAGTGACAGTCTCCCGTGGTCCCCCATCTGCCTTAAGGCCCCAAGCCCATACAGGGCTGCCCACGTCACACCGCCTGTGAGGACAGCGAAGCCACCAATCAGCCACAGCAGCGAGAGTGGCAGTGCCTGGCAGCCAGGGCTCAGGACTGTGGCCAGAGTCCCGAGGGGGTAGAGGACAGGTCCTTGGGGATCCGAGTCATCTGGGGACTGCCGAGGGGCCCCGGCTCCTGGCACAGGTCAAGGGAGGCACCTGGCTCATGGCTTCAGGGGAGCCAGTCCCTGGAGGAGCATCCCGGCAGAAGAGGGCGGAGGGGGGAAACTGCTCATGTCCGGGCAGCCGGGGAGCGGCCAGCGCTGTGGAGGAAGGGGCCCGACGCGCCAGGCGCCACACCCACGCTGCGCTTCCACGACGCCCAGGCACACCAGGCGCAGGCGCAGGCATCGCCGGGGGCCTGCTGGTCGAGTGAAGTTGTCAGGTCGGGACTCATGGTCACGAGCCCTGCCGGCGCCCGCCCCAGCAAGGGTGGCTGCGTGTGCGTCCTGCCGCCCCGGGCTTGGTGAGGACCGAGGCTGGCCAGTGCCCAGGTCCGCCTTGATGTCCATGGGCCTTTCGTCTCCATCAGTTCTCTGAGCTGGGCTCCAGGCCAAGGTGTATCGGGAAGCGCTTCTGCCAGGTGTGTTCCAGGCAGTACTTTGAAACAGGCTGCCGGGTCCCCGGGGCTTTGCGTGACTGTTTCGGTCAGGTCCAGATACAGGTTTCTCCTGGACAGTGGTAAAGTGCCAGTCAGGAAGCTGGGTTTCCTGTTGGAGCAGAGATGTCGGGGAGCACACCCCTTCTCTTCCACTTCCTTCCGCTTAGTCCAGGCTTTGAGGGCGCTGTAGCGTTCAGAGGCCCAGACCTGTTACCCGCACGAAGCCGCTCAGTCCCTGCTCACACCCACACCTCTGTCCCTGTCTTCTTGCCCTGGGTCCCTGAACCAAGAGCTATGAATGACATGGAGCATTTCTGACTCAGTTTCCAGGGTGTCTATCTGTTTCTGCTGTAGTCCCCTGGCTCTGTTAGTCAGCTTTCCTGTGTGACCCAAAAGGCTATATTGTGGGACAACCATCTAGGTTGGCTCTCCACAGCCAACCCGGCTCCCTTTCCTTTCTCTGAGAGAAAAACAGTTTCTAAAACATGAACTGTGATTGGCCATCCAGGGATCACGTGTGTACCTGTGAGCCAATCAGCTATAAGTACCATGGGATCCAGTCCCATCATGAGGGCTGGGCAGCCTTGTGCTTTAGAATCTGGGCCACACACACAAGGGAAGGCCTGAGTGAGCCTGGGCCGAGAGGGAAGCGGCCAACGGAGGCAAGCAGAGGGGGACTGGAGGATGCGGAGTAGAGGACGCGTCTTCAGAGGCCAGCAGGGGTGAGGGTGAGAAGCTCGGGTGGTACTGAAGTAGGGTGTGTGGCCGCATCTGCGCCCAGGGCTCTGGAATTGTCTGAAGCTCACCCAAGGGTTTCCTGCAAGTTGTCTTCTTCACACCAAGCCGTGGGAATCAGTGCTTCTGGGCAGGGTGGCAGCAGGCACCCAGGGACAGGGCAAGAAGCTGCTGCATACAGAGGGGACAGGAGCGGGCTTGTGTTCGTTGAGCCCTGTAACATGAACTACCTCAGTAGAGCCTCCTGGACCAGTGAGATAGCTCAGCAGTCTGAAGCACCTGCATAGACAAGCTCAGGCAAGCACGGGAACCAAGGACAGTTCGATCCCCAGCACCACATGCCACGCCAGCCTCGCCCTCAGGGTGGGCTGGGCCGGCCACAAAAGAACCACAGTTAAACAAAGGTGAGAAAACTGAGATTCAACGTGATTTAGTGGCTAGCCTGAGGATACACAGCAAGTGAGGGACCCAGAACCTGACTAGCTCTGGCCGGGCAGCATTGGTTGGAGGGGAAGATGTCCTTGTTCCTCTGCCTGTGGAGGACAGAGGCCAGAGGCTGGGGATCCCCTTCTTTCAAGGCCCCGGGTGAAATCAAACTACTGTAGACTGTATCTTTATACAGTGTAGTATCACAGGTCATGCTCTAGCTCCCATGTCACTTCATGCCGCAAGAGTAGCAGATTTATTTTAATTTAATTAATTTATTTATTTGATACAGGTTCTCACTACACAGTTCAGACACATAGTGATCCTCCTGTGTCAGCTTCCCCAGCACTGGGCTTACACACCCAGTTTTGGGCCAGCACGGTCTTCGGTACCGAGGTCCTCACGCTTGCCACACAGGCACTTAAACCACTTTGGGCCTTCCTCCATGCTAGCTGAGGCGACTTCTCTGAGTCTCACAGGAAGAGCCTCTCTAGGTCCCCGCAGATTGGAGCTTTTCTCATTGTTTCAAGGGAGTTGTTGGCAGGGGGTGCAGAAGCGGGTCTGAGGCAGGGCTGTTGAACTCAGTGTCTGTCTCTTCATGGAATTACCAACTTCCAGGGAGAATGGGAGAGAGGGCAGTCGGTTGGACAACTCCATGCAGATGCAATCAGCAAAATCCAAATAGGGTGCATCCGAAGTTTCTTACCAACCAAACTGCAGTTGGTGGTGGGGAGAGAGAAAGAGAGAGGAGGAAGGGAGAAGGAGAGAAAGAGGGAGAGGAGAGGAGAGGAAAAGAAAAAAGAGAAGAGAAGAGAAGAGAAGAGAAGAGAAGAGAAGAGAAGAGAAGAGAGGGAGGGGGAGAGGGACAGAGAAAGAGAGAGGGAGAAGGACAGAGAGAGGGAGGAGAGAGAGAGAGAGAGAGAGAGAGAGAGAGAGAGAGAGAGAGAGAGAGAGAGAGAGAGAGAGAGAGAGAAAGCGCAGAGGGAGGAAACAGTTAAACAATATCCATGAATTGCAATGTGCAGATCTTATTTAAATCCTGTTTCCAATAAACTCGCATGTAAAAGACCATCGGGGAAGTTTGAATCCAGAGCTGCCGTTTGGTGACGTTAAGAAAGTATTGTGAATTTCTTTGGCCGTGTTCATGGTAGTACAGTTATTTTTAGTTAGGCCTAACCCTTTGCCTCTTGGAGAGTACTTTCCAAAATACTTTGGATGAATTGCTAATGGTGTCTGGAAGTTGCTTCAAAATAATCCAGGCTGGGGAGGCAGTGGCCCAGAGCAGGGGCAGAGGACAGACGGGTTAAGAATGGCTGGGGCTGGCGGTTGAGTGTTTGCAGGGTTCAATATATTTTTCTGTCTACCTGAGTGTAAGTTTACATTTTTCCATGGAGTTCCATCCCCGCTCTTTCAGACTTATTTGAAAACAAATTCACACGTGAGTGAAGCAGCCCTGCCCTGGCCCCCAGGCCGGGTCACTTTTCCTCTGAGGTTGCCGGGGTCGTGGCTCTTCTTGCTCGCCACGCTGGCCCAGATGCAGGTTGATGTCGCCTAGAGGCTACCTGGACGACTCTCCTTCTAAGAAGAGCAATTTTCTCTTTCTCGGCTAAGCCTGGCCCCATTTCCAGGTATTGATGGGTACGGAGCTGGCTAGGACTCTTCCTTATCCTTCAAGCAATGCATTCGGTCCACTCAGGGTCCTGATGTGTAGTCACTGAAGCAAAGAAGATGGGGCAGTGTTACCCCACCCTGTGGCTCCCCACACAGCCTATGTGACACAGGCAGGACGGAGAGCCGGGCTCCAGGCTATCGGCAGGAATCCAGCCTCATAGAGCCTAGGATCTCCTGGGGCTTGAAAGATTACACTCCGAGCTGAAGCACTGACCCCCAAACATTAGTCGCGACTTCAGCTGTGTCACGCAGATTGCTCTCTGCGCATTGCAGACGTGAGTTCAGGCCTCCTCCCTAGCCCGGCTCACGGTACCCCCCTACTTCCCACCATGCTCGCAGTCACTCATCCCCAAGCCACTCCCCTTGTCATGAATGAATAAAACCCGAGTTGTTCCTTTGGTCTGGGCCTTTGTTCTAATTCGCCATCACCCTGGCTGGACTTAGGGCCTGGTGGCTCCCCACAGCTGCACATCTGCCCTCGTGGTTTTACTCTTGCCATGGGTCACACTGGTAGTGGTAGATTGGAATTAACTTGATAGGATTCCAATAACTCTTCCATGGGATTACAAGTATCAGCTTCCTGGGCCTCGGTGAGGACTGGGAAGGGCTCTCTGTACTTAGGGTCCTTTGGATGCTGCTGCACCAGGTTCTGCTGCACCAGGTTCTGCGCCCTCCTGAGCACCTGGCCAGGGTCTGATCAGCAGGCCCTGGCCCTGCAGGTGACAGTGGACAGGTGAGCGAGCCTGTGTGTGGAGACGCCAGAGCAGAGGTGGTGAGTGGGCACCCTCGGGCCCTGACCTTCTCAAGTCCCCTGGGCCCGCTGCATCTCCATCGGGTGTTCCCCAAGGTCCTGCGGGGGCCCCCAGGTTTGAGGGCTGTGAATTTAGGTCCCAGAGTCTTAGAAGGACGTGGAGACTGAAGAGGTGTTTGGATTTTCTTTTTCTGAAATCGTTTCTATTTTTATTACTCAGAATAAATATAATTGTGAATTCTGTTTCACAGTTTATGTAGCTAATTTCGTATGCTTTTGATAGCTATATCTGATTTTCAGCAGTTCTAAACATTTTCCCACGAGAGTGTAAGGGGCACATTCACACATGTACACACACATGCACACACATGTACATGTTGCCCACCTACATACATGCACACATGCATGTACACAGGCATATATGTGTACACAGGCCCTGAAGACATACGCTGCAGCGCAGGTGGCCACCTCAGGTGTGGCTCTTCTTGAGGTGGCTGTGAGCTCTACCTGTCCCTGCACTGAGTGGCCTGAACCCAGTGGTGATGGGACAGAGGCTCAGAACTCCTGAGAAATGGCAGGACAAAGGGGCCACCTGCCTGGCCACTAGCAAAGACCTGCGGGCTGCTTTGACACTTAAGGTAGTAGTAATAATGAGAACCACGCGCAGCACCGCAGCCCCAGGGCACAGTGCTCTAGCTCACCAGGCCTCGGGCTTGACCCTCAACACCTCAAAATTACAATTAAAAGAAACAAAATGACAACAAGCACGATGAGAACCTACGCAGAAGCACAGATTTCATGCGATTCCTTCTTCAGTGGGCCTTGAGCTGCTGGCCCAATCTCACTCGGTAAATGGTCATTTTGGGTTAATTCTGCCTGCCTGGTTTTTCTAGCTCATTGTTTAATTTTTAAGGCTCCTTACTTTGTCCTGTTAATGGAAAAACCTTCTTAAGTTGCTTGTTTTAATTGCTTTTGGAACGATGGCCTTCCATGTCTCAGGTGCAACGATCCTCACAATCAGAGTTCCATCCTAGCTACACTTCGGGGCTCAACCTTTTGCCCTAATCTGACTAAATTTCCCGAGGTTCTGGCTGGGGGCTGGGCTTTCCTTGTTTCCTTTTAACAGCAGTCCTACATCCTTTAGCTTTTTACTCTCACAGTTCTGGAGACCAGGAAGCCCCCAAGCAACTCGTGTTGGCAACTTGTGAGGGTCTCCTCTCCCCATTCCACACTGCGGATTGAACCCGGGGTCTTCGCACTAAGCAACATCCCTGGGGCCCTGATCTCCACGAATCACCTGGGCCTGCCATGTCTCCATCAGGTGTTCCCTGAGGTCCCGCGGGGCCCCTAGGTCTGGGGACTGTGACTGCAGGTCTCAAAGTCTTAGAAGGATGTGGAGACCGAAGGCGTGATTGGATTTTCTTTCTCTGAAACGGTTTCTATTTTTAGCACTCAGAATAAATATAATTGTGAATTCTGCTTCACAGCTTATGGAGCTAATTTCACATGCCTTTGATAGCTGTATCTGACTTTCAGCAGCTCTAAGTTTTTTTAGAAATTCTTTTTTAATTTTTGAGACAGGGACTTGCTGAATTTCCCAAGCTGGGCTCAGACTTGTGATCCTCCCGCCTCA
>PVKN010015633.1:0-18252 GCA_004027915.1 Capromys pilorides | reverse complement strand
TAATATTAGCACAAAATTTTCTTTTCAATGAAGAGAAGCTAGTAACATAACCAATTTGCATTTTTTTCTTGTCTTTCTTTCCCCCCTATACCCACCCTACTTTCTCTTTCCTTTTGAACTATTTCTTTCCATTTCACAGTATTTATTGACATTTTGGACCTTATTTACTCTTTTTTAGTTTGGTACACCAGGGAGACAAAGCGATGTTTACACACGAGAGTTAAAACGACGGCAGGCTTCCCGGCTTTGTGGGTCATCTTGCGCAGGGCCAGGCTGATCTTCTCTGTGCCATTCCAATTTTAGTATAAATGCTGTGAAGTGAGCCCATGGTGAGCATTTTAAATCAATAAGTACAAATGCAAATTCACCAGGCTAATATGACTTTATACTGGGAGTGAGCAAAAGGGAACAGGATGCTGAGGCTGGGGAAATCAGAGGATCCCTCTCTGCAGAGAAAAGCTTGATGTTTCCCTAAGCAAGTGGCTTCTTAGGTGAGGCCTGAGGGATGAAAGGAGCCAGGCTTTTGAAGGGCAGGGCAGACCGTGTTCTTGAGGGAGGTGGGTACCATGAACACAAAGGACCTGCAGCTTGGAGGACCTGGCAACTGACGGACGGCTGGCGGGAACAGAGAGAGAAGACTGCAGGAGGCCAAGGCCCATGTCCATGTGCTCAGAGGCTGCTGTGGATGAGGTATGACTGGCTGTGGACCACGCTGGGGCAAGAAGTAGAGAAATGGACAAGCGTGGATCGATCCAGAGCGAGAGCCAGCAGGACTTGCTGAGGGGTTAAATGGGTGAGGATGGGCAGCGTCAGGGAGAGGGAGGAGGCCATGACGTCCCCATTTCCGGTTAGAGCTGGAAGAGCCTGGGGAGTAGGAACAGGTCCGGAGGGTGAGACACAATGGGGCTGAAGGCATGGAGGCCAGATGCGGGGAGGCCAAGCAAAGGGGGAGGGAGCCCAGTGAGAGGCTGGCCCAGGGCTCCAGGTGAGCGGGGCCTGAGTGAGACCCGGGCAGGTGATAGCAGCGATGCTGCAGAAACCGAGGTCCCTGTAAACGGAGTGGGAAGCACTTCCTGTCTCTCCAGCTGGCGTGGATTTCCATCTGGGAGGCGGCTGAGCGGGCCAAGCAGAGGGAGGAGCTCCTTTTAGAGAACATTGAAGGAAAGCCACCATATGGAGGGGAGTGGAGGCGGGTGATGCGGAAAACGGGGTCGTGACAGCGGCCAGGCTGGGCTGGTGGAAGCAATGCGGCATCGTCTACCACGGCTGTTGGACGTGGACAGGATGCACTGGGCGCCATCTGCGCCAAACAGAGAGTCCTCCTGGGAGACAGATGGCCAGGCAGCTACGCCTGGGGCTCCTGGTGGACCGAGGGCCCTCCCGGCTCTCTGCAGCAGGGTGACCTTCCTGGGAGGTTTGGGTGGGACAGCAGAGAGGCTGTGGGCACAGCAGGCTCTGGGACTTCTGCCCTCGAGGTCCCCACCCTTCTGCCCAGAGCTGGGCCCAGGCCAAACAGCTGAGTCAAGCTCTTTTCGTCTCAGCCTTACTGTCCTCCAGCAGTGTCCCTGCCAGCAAAATGCAGGGGCTGGTGACTACCGGAAGTGGGCACCCAGCCAACTCTGTTGGAACATTCATTCATTCATTCATTCATTCATTCATTTATTCACTCACACATGAGTGTACAGTCAGCAAATACTGAGCTTCTGTAGCTGCAGGCACTACCCTAGTATTGGGATGAAACAGTGAGTGAGGCGCAACTCCAGCCCTTGGGGAAAGACAGGCCCAGGACTGGACAATGCAGGCCACTCTTCCCTCTTCCTCTCTCCCTCCACACCCTTGGCACTCTGTGCCCTGTTCCCTTCTGGGTGAGCAGAGCTGACCAGAGCCACCCCCCGGACCACCGTCCTTCTAGTCCCTGGACCTCACACTCTTGACTCAGAGCGAGCCTGTCTTTACCTTTGCTTTTTTTGTTTGTTTTGTCTTTTAGGGAAGGGTCTACAGCATATTCAGGGGCTCTCTATTAGATGGGACTTGTAGTGATCTGCCTGTTGACAGCCTCCCAAGAGCTGGGATTATGGACAGGCAGGTCCACACCCAGTCTCAATTGCCATCTCAGGATGCCCCAAAACCCCTGGCCCCTGCACCTGCTTGCAGGCACTTTAATCTGCTGAGCTATTTTGCTGGCTTTGCCTTTAAGAGAATAAAATGTTGGCAGAACTCACGCTATAGAGGGCACTGAACCCCATTTTTCTGAGCTCAGTCTTTTTTCCCAGGGCACTAAGGAGCCACTTAAGAATCTCAGGCAAGGGAATGACATTAGATCCTATTTGGAAGACACCCACAGCGGTGAGGAGAAAGGACAGCGGCAGGAAGAGAAGATAGCAACACCAGAGGCAGGGGGACCAGTCAAGAGGCCTTGGGAATGGTCCAGAGGAGAGACGACCAGGGCCATTGCCACTGAAGCCAACCCCACCCCACAAACCTCCTCTCAGAACCCACCAGGAGGCTCTTGGCTGGACCAGGGCTTATAGAGGCAGGATGTCTTGCGTGAATCTGAAGTCTAAGCCACACGGATGGGTCAGCCGCTGTTTCTCAGACATCTCACTTCACCCCTCTCTTAGAGACCATGGAGATGAAATTTTGCACCAAACAAATCTGAAGTTGAATCCTGGCCCCGCCACCCCGCCGGAGGGCTGAGGACTGGACTCCTGGGTTACACGGAGGAAACCCTGCACCACGGAAGAGCTGTACCTGCCCCTCCTGCACCAGTGGCGAGATTTCCAGCCTAGGCCTGCCGGTGGCAGGAGCACAGAGGACGCAGAGGTGTCAGCTCTAGAAACAGGGCTGGGGAAGTCCTGCAGGGGGTCCCTGAGGGGCCTGACCCCACCCAGCCCCATTCGTCTTTTTCTGTACTGGCTTCCCGGGTGGTGGTAGAGTGAGAGCGGCTCTGTAAGTGGCAGGCGTGGGTCTGAGGTATTCTGTTATAGGAAGCGTCTCCTCGTTCGGTTTTAAGGGAGGCCTGCCTCCACCCTACCGTCACCACTCCATCCTGCTCTTTGTTTTCTTTCTTAGGCCAGAGTAGAAAGATAAGGAGAGCAACTGCGCCATCTGCTGGGCATCTTGGGCATCTCCAGCTGCGTCCAGGTGAGGGTAGGTGGAAATTTCCTTCTAGTTTTGATTCTAGGCATACAAAAAACTTGAGTCCCTTTTAACCCCGTGACAAATGATCTCTTTTGTGGAAGTAATCCCAGGGACAGGCCCTGAGTTCCACGGTGGCGGCGAACTCCCAGAACCACCAGGGACCTCCTCCTGCCTGTGCGCTCAGGCACTGGGGACGCTGTCCAGAACAGCACGTAGGTGCTTCTCTGGTATCCAGAAGGACGAGCGGCCAGCTCAAGGGCGAGCACACCAGAGAGGTACAGCAGGGACGAAGGCCAGCACTCAGAGCTGTCGCTCCAACAGCCCCAGGCAAGTCCCCTCTTTCCTTCCTGAACTCCAGCAGTTGGGGAAAAACCTGGATCTTCCTCTGCCTTGGAAACTCTGATCCCTGGACTCTGACGGTGGCAGGAGCTCAGGGTGCCGAAGTCACGGCACCGGCAGCTGGCAAGGGGGCTCCCTCAGCCCTTTGCCCAGGGCTCCCGTCTTCTCCTCTTCCTACTTAAGTGGGATGAACAGCGAACACCAATCTCCACAACCACAGGCTTGGATCCCATGCAGGCCGGCAGGCGTGGTGGCAAAATTGGACAACGGTTCTAGCTGTGAATTGGGGTCCGGACTAGGTAGACTTAGGAAGAGCAAACAAGCGTCCTTTCTAATCCATTCCATAGAATTCATTTATGGTTCCTGACCACAGGTCAAACACTGTACCGGTCTGTGAAAGATGTCAGGCTACAAGCAGACCTATGGGTGCTAGGTAGATCCTGTGGCAGCTACTGTGGGGACCATGCTCATGAGATATGGCCTCCATCCCCAAGAAGCACACGTGCGTCCACTCTTCCAGCCCCTGGCAGTGCCTTTCTGCTCGGTCTTCATGAAACCTGCTTCCTGGGGTGCAGGTGATAATAAGCTACCGGAACCACAGTCAGTTGGGTAGGCACTGACGACAGCGCCTGGAAAACACTTCTTACCTTCCACTCTCTGTTTAGCAACAAGCCCCATCCGCGTGCTAATCCCCTCTCATCCCCTAGTGTTAGGGGGACACAGCGTGTCCAGCCAGGCCCTGAATTTCCTGCCTACCTTGTTGCTAAGTACAGGCTATGGGATGGCGATCAGTAGAGTGTGAGTACGCGTAAGGCACCAACTTCCGGCACACACCCTCTTCCTCCTCCTACTTTCTAGTAGCTGGGACGCAGACTGTGAGGACCCTGTATGTTCATAAAGTATCCCCAGTGTTCTCTGCTGTCCTGATGCACCCTTCAGTTAATATTTTTACTAAAAAAATAGTTTTACTAAATTTGTTGGAATAGTATTATATTGTGCTGAGTGATGTCCTGGATCATATGGCCATTCTGAATTTGATCCCAATTAAAGAGAACCTCTCCTAGTCCTTCTCTTGGTCAGGTAAATTTATATTTGTAATCTCATGGATAAATTAGTGAAATCCCATCAAGTTAATTCCAATCTACCACTATCAGTGCAATCTATGGCAAGAATAAAGACATTAACATATATTTATAGTTATTGCAAGCCAAGGGATCCTACGTCCAGTTATGGTGATGGATATCTGGAAAAAAGGCCTCAACGGAGGGCCGAACCCAAGATTTGTTCAGTCATGAAGGAGGAGTGGCTTGAGGATGAATGACTGAGAATGGCAGGAAATAGATGACTACTGCGAGCTGGCCTAGGTAAGAGGCCTGTATTTACCTCTGCAATATGCAGAGAGGAGGATCTGCAGAGAGTAATCTGCATTACACAACTAAGATAGTATCCAATGTTTTGGGGACTGGTGCTTTAGCTCAGACTTATAGTCTTTCAAGCCCCAAGAAGTCATTGCCTGTATTTCTGGGCTTGATTCCAGCCAACTGTGGGAACACTGGCTCTTTGTCTCATCTCCACCCAGCTCAGATTAAAGAGCAGCACATGGGAGTTACTAGAGAAACATGCATGTCATCTTCAAAGACTACCACCAGCATCTCAGTTTGACCAATGGTCGCTGCTTAAAGCCAATGAAGGGATAAGGAAAAGTCCTAGCCAGCTCTGTACACAGGAATACAAGGAAATGGGGCCAATCTCAGCAAAAATGGAGTCAGCCTCTCTGCTTTCGAGGACAGCCACCCAGGTGGTCCTCCACACCAGTAGCAACTCACTTTCATTCTCTGGCCAATGAACCCATGTAGTGTTCTATATGAGGCATCCACTAAGAATAGGGTGTGATAGAAAAATCCAGTGAATATCTAAACAAAAAAGAATCATTACAATAAAAGAACCACTGTCATTAATTCCACTCAGAATACTCCCATTTACTTCAAACATGCTTACTCCATCGTTCTTGCCACTTTTTGAAGCAGTTCTGGAAGTCCTCTTTCACGCGTGTCTTCAGTTGTAGTGCTATGGCTGCTTCAGTGTCCTGAACTGATTAAAAATGTAAGCCCTTCATGGTTGTTATGTTGTGCCAGATCCAGTGAACGAAGCTGATGAGGCCCCACTGTTGTATTTTATGAGCCCACCTTCCTATTGGATGGCACCTGACAGTGGAAGTCATCATCACTCATGTCTCACCTCATGAAGACATTTATAATGGAGGAATTTCCAGAGCTGCTTCAAATCGTGGCATGAAAGATAGGGTAAGTGTCTTCCAATCAAGGAGTATTTTGAAGGCAATGAATGACATGGATCTTTTAGTGTAATGGTTTTAAAACATTCCCTGTATCCTTCCAGCACGCCTCATAGTTGCCTGCTGTGGTTTCTATCTAGATGGTCATCCAAAGGCACATGCATACATGGGTGGTGCTTACTGGAGGTGACTGACTCATGCGGCAACAGTGGTCATCCATGGATCAGTCTTCTGCTGATGAACTTCTAGCTAAATGTGCTGTTGGGGCTGCGACTGCTCAGGAAGGCAGATCCCTGGGGGTGTGGCCTGAAAAGTCTCATTTCTGTCCCCCTCAGGTTGTCCCTTTGTTCTTTCTTTCCTGGCTGACGTGATATAAGCAGGTTTTCCTCCTCGAGGCCCCTCAGTTCCTCTTTTTGGAAGCCTACTAACCACGGACAGAAACATGAGCCAAAATAAACCTCTCCTCCTTTAAGTGGGCGGCATTGAATACGGTGTCTCAGGAGTGACAAACTAATGCATGGTCTCTACACACACAAGGTACAAAAGCCCATCAGAGCTTTTCCCGAGAGCCTCCAGGCCAACAGAAATGAAGCCTTGCAGACATACTCTGTAGAGATCTGCTTGGGCAAACATAGACAGGTGCAACGCATCTGGGTTCGATCACCGCTCTACAAGCCTTACTGCTCCCACCATTAAGGCAGGCTGGGCAAGCCAAAAACAAACAAACAAACAAATAAACAAACAAACAAAAAAACCAAACCAAAAAACCCTTCTTTAGAGTCCTTGACATTTTCTCAAAGAAAGAATGATCCTCTGTTTTTGAAGATTGACACCCTCTGGCACCAAGCAGGAAGACTGCTAGCAAATCTCTGTCCTTTGTCAAAGTGGCTGTAAAAAGGATGATTAAGCCCCAGCAACATGAGCACCACTGAAAGAAGGAAGCTGAGAAAGGTCAGCGTGGTGCAGCCCAGGAGGCTTAGGAACCACCAGCCTTTGGAAATCAGCACAGATTTGAAATAGTTCTGTAAAGTTCAGCCAGTAGAAAACTCAAAATGCCAATGGCTTCTACTCTGAAATATAAAAAGGAACAAAGCACAGGTCTCGTTTGTGATACCATCTCCGTGAACGAAATCACAGAGCCTCTCCCAAGGCTGGACTTGCTTCATGGAAATTTGTGAAGCCCAAGACCACAGAGCTTGACTGATGACGCTCGCTGTGGGTGTGCAGGGAATGGGCTGGCGTGGGAAAGCCCCAGAATGTGGACAAGAAAAGCTGCCAGGGCAGGGATGACATCAGTAATCTGTGAAGTGTTGAGCATTCTCGTCTCTCCAGATTAAGAAGTGGAGAAAACCATTAGCCTTCCAATGGAACGACCTAGATTTGAGTTCCAAATAGCCTAGCATCTCTCTGGGCTCCCTTCATCTCAGTAAAATGCACAAATACTTAAGAATAAAGTGACGCTGACTCTCAGGGCTGGGGCAAAGAAGGGTGTTATATCTGGGAAACGCTCAAATGCTTTTGTGGGCAATGCAGGTGATAACGTTTGTTATGAGGAAAAGCACTGCAATGGAGCGCTTGATTGTTCTGCCTGTTCTTTGATGAATGAAAATTGGTTTAAACAGAAGAATGGTCCACTTGAAGTGACAGGGTGGTCATAAGAGCCATGACTTTTCCTTCTAGATCAAAACACTGAACTTTTCTGTTCTCTGTGAAGTTGAGCATGTGACGTGCCTGTCGCTTCTGAGAGACTGTAAAGCCATAGGTGTGATTTGCCACTTTCCTCTATTTCTTGCTTGGTGACCGTGGAGGCATCTGCTGGCAAAAAGTTAGCCATCATCTTGGACTCTTAGCCTCTGCAGTGAGCCCCAGCCCCACCCGTTCTGGGCCATGTAACACTGGCAAAAATACTCTTGTGACAACAGCCTCTGCAGCCGGGGACTGTACGCTCCTGTGGCACATTCTCGAGCTGGCACTATATTTGGATTTTTTTGTAATTTTGAAGCTTTAACATGTGGGGCTTTGATTTTGGAGAGATTGCCCCTCCCAGGACTAGTGGAATGAACTGAGGAATTCCCGCAGGTCCTTGATAGACATTTACTGTCCAGGGCTGCATGAGCAACTTATTATTATTTTTTTTTAATGTATTTGATACAGGGTCTCACTATGCAGCTTAGACTCATAGTGATCTCCTGTTTTCAGCCTCCCCAGCACTGAGTTTACAGGGGTGCGCCACCACGGCCAGACTTGGTCACTTCAGTGTACCTGGGGGTGGGGCTGGTGTGGCATGTGGTGCTGGGGTCGAACCCAGGTCCCTGAACTTGTCTAAGCAGGTGCTTAGTCCACTGAGCTATCTTACCAGCCCTCAACCTACCTCTTTTATCCAACTCATATGCATAAAGCTCATGTTGCTCCTGCCTTAATTCATACCAGAGTCAGATACTGGGCAACCGAGCTCATCTCTATAACCCAGAACTCACCATGATCATTCAAACTATCAGACACCGCATTTCCTCTGGGTGCCTGCCTGCCTTAACCATTCCCTTGTGTTAAACCCTGATACAGGCCCTGGGCTCTCCCTTTCTGTCCCCTGGCCAATGCTGATCCTCACCAGGGGCTCTGTGTGACAAGCTTTGCTTCCTGTTTCCTAGGCTCTGTGCGCATAAACGGCTTCTTTCATGACACTCATTGCTGTGTCCCTACATCGTATCATCCCTGACTGAAACAAACCCAGTGCAGTTTTAGAACTGGTGCAGGGAGCAGGAGGTCTGGTGCCAGGCGGAGGTGGTGTGAACTTGGTGTGCTTACTACCTGCACCCAACAGGCAGAGCTACTGCTTGGAGGGGCCCCGCTGGTTGCTGTAGCACTGCTGCTTGGTTACTGGCTACTGCATGGTGCCTTTGGCCGGATGTTACCATACATCCCTGACCTAAAACTGTGGTACTTGAGAAGCTGTGTCTTCCCCAAGCGGCCCCATAAGTCAGAGTCTCAGGCAGAGCATCTAGCAGCACTTAGTAGTTTTCTCCACACTAGTAGGCGCCACGGTCCAGGATCTGGGATCAAGCACTTCCAGTTATATAGGCAATAACATCAGGAGTATCTTGAAAAAGACTTTCTTGAAGGGGATGAGGTGGGACTAACCCTCTAG
The DNA here is from genome assembly GCA_004027915.1 of Capromys pilorides. Taxonomy (NCBI): domain Eukaryota; kingdom Metazoa; phylum Chordata; class Mammalia; order Rodentia; family Capromyidae; genus Capromys; species Capromys pilorides. The sequence goes on along the minus strand of PVKN010015633.1, from coordinate 9,334 downwards.
TCCTGAGGGACCCACTCACTAACAGTGGGGCCATGGGAACCATTTGGATTGACGTACCTCATGTCTGGGATGTTACGTGCTCCGAGGGCAACTCAAGAAACCACTTCTCTTTATTTGCCAAGTTCTGCTGGGTTAACTCTGAGCTGTTCCCAGGCCACAGGAGAGTGCTCCGCCTGAATGTGCCCTCACGTGTCAAGGGCCACTGGTGAGGTCAGTGCAGAGGGCATCATGGTACTCCCCAGATGTAGATGAGGCTTATGGCTGTTGTGACTTACTCCCTAGTGCAAAGAGACAATGAGAGGTCCTTGCCTTGGAGACCAGAAGCTTGATGTCCGATGGAAAAGGGGAAAGATCTTTCATGCTATTCTCAGCCTACAGCATCTAGAAGGCCTCCCTCAAACTGGGCTTTCTGTGTGTGACACACACAAACCTCACTTGCAAAGCATAAAGGAGGTAGTGGTCACTGCGGCCAATTCCATCAGTGAGAGCCTAGGGAGAGACACGCTGACCCTACAGGAGTCACACACAATGTGGCATCCTCTGCGGCACACACACATTGAGCAGGATGAGCCCGCTGCTCGGTCTTGTGGCCAGCCAGCGCAGTGCTTTGGGCAGCTGGGAGCCCAGCTCCTCAGTGATCGATTGACCCTGGCCCTTCTGTGGTTGGAGCTTGCACATTAAAGAACCCTAGGGAAAAGGTGGTTTGCAGAGCAGCTTCATTGCTTGAAGAACTGGGAAACCAGGCAAGCATCCAAGGAACTGCCTCTGAGATCCTCCTGAGCCAGGATCGGGCCCACCGACAAGCAATCCATGCTCACTGAGAGCAAAGGACAAAGCCCTTAAGTGAGCAAGCAAGGCAAAGAGCAGAAAGCAGCCACGCACTCTTCCAGTCGGGCACCGAACACCCTCGTGCATCATGCACTCATGGGGCCCCTATGCAGCTCAGTCTGGGGAGCAATGTCCAACTGCCCTGATTCCTAGGCTGTGCTCCTCCCATCAAGTTAGGTTCTCGAGGGGCTGTGAAAGGCCAAGTGCGCAGGGATTTGAAACACGTATGCAAGTCAGAGTGGAAGGAAGAGAGGGCTCGGTTATGACAAGGCAGAACTCAACTGAAGGACAAAATCAGGGGCTTTCAATCTGGAAGTAGTAGGCTGGCTTAAAGGGCCCCTGACCTATCACGGCAAGCCAAAAACTTAATGTTCATTTCCTACAGAAAGGATCTACAGCTTCTATCAGATTGTCAATGGGTAGGGCCCCCGAAGGGTCCAGAACTGCTTTCCTCTTTTGTAGTACTAGGCATTGAACCTAGGGCCTTTGCACTGAGCTACATCCCCAGGTCTTTTCAAGTTTGGAGCTAGGGTCTCATTAAGTTGCCCAGGCTGGGATGCAACGTGTGATCCTCCTGCCTCAACCTGCCAAAGTGCTGGAATTTTTAGACATGCATCGCCATGACTGGATGAGGCACTTTAAAAACAGGTCACTCAGCTTCCAGGACAATGAGGCCTTCCTGGCATCTCACTGGGTGAGCAGAACAGAGCTTTTTCCTCTCTACTTCAGCTTCAAAATTTTCCAAATGAAGCTCAGTACAGAGCTCCAGTGCCCTTGCTGAGTCTTGTGTAACAGAAAGTTGGAGAAATCTGGGCCCAAGTCCTAATGAGGCCATTTGCCAGCAGGTGACTAAACCTCAGTGAGCTGGTTTCCTCATCAATAAAGGGAGGATAATAGCATTCCTTCCCATATAGCCGTTACAGTAGATGAAACAATGAATGTGCAGAACTTTCTACTTTCGTTGTCATTAATAATCAAAGCTAACTTATTGAGCTTTCCTATGAGCTGTAACAGTTAAGTGCTTTTTAGGTATGCTACAGCATTTAATTTGAAGAGAACTTCTATGAAGTAAGTACTATTATTGTACCTACTCAAAAAAAAAAAAAAAAAAAAAGTAAAAAGGAGCAAGAATTGAGCTACGTAGAAGCAAACCTAGTTTCAGATCCCAGTGGCCCAAGCCCCAATACATTGTGTTCTTAACCTGTGGTCACACACCTTCTCCAAGCACACCCCACTAGAGAACCTGCCAGAACACAGGGCTTAGCGGGCAGGCTATAAATGGTTGGCACAGGAAGGATCTAGACAATGAAGAAAGGTCTTCTAGTGAAGGGTCCCCATGGGATGTCAAGCAGGGGTGACCTCATGTCATTCAAGTCAAAGGATGCCACTCTTCTGGCTGCTGGAGCAAGTGCAGACCAACGGCTAACCCTGCTCCTTTCCGATCCACAGGATCAGTAAAGGCAGGGAAGGTGATAAGGTTTATATTCCTAGTTTTATGTCACACCATGGGCCACGGCCTTGGCAGGGAACCAGGAAGTTAGGATCTTTCAGAGCACAGCAGTGTGGGCCAAAGGCATCGATGGAGGTGAAAAGAATCATGACCAGAATCATAAACTGGTATTTATTTCCAATTACAGTACTCTCACCCCACAATCCCAGAGTAATTTCAACTTCCCAAGCTGGGGAGATGGTTCCTCGGAGTGAGGGAGCTCAGGGACACCTAGGAGTTACCACGCTGGGTGACCCAGCTCTGTGACATCTGCCTGGCTTCTCCGCCAAAGGGGCAGGACCAGCTGGCCTCATCCACTTGCTTCCATTGCTCTGGTGAGCTCCAAGGTGTGGCCTCCGGGCGCCACCCAGCTACACACGGGCGGCTCCTAGAGCCTGCGCTGCCCCTCCACACCACAGCAGCGATCGGCCCGCACCTTGGGGCCTTTCAAAGATGGAGGCTTCTGTTCATTTGCTTCAGAAAGAAAAAAGAGAACGGCAAGGCTTTGGCTGCTTTCCCTGTCTGCCTGTGCCCCGTGGTGCTTCATCAATGACACCCGGTAGCCAGAACATGGCAGCAGCGCTGGTGGCTGGCTCGCGGGTTCATTTACTGGCCACAGCAGAAAGCTGGTCCCGGATGCGGCCCAGCCCATCTAGCATAGTGTCCAGTGTTTCTTTGCTCAGCTCCATGGTCACAGCAGACATGGAGGGCTTGTCCCCGCAAAGGCTGGGATCTTCCTGGATCTGTAGAGAGAACATGGCCCGCAGTCAAAGCTTTCTCTCTTTCCCTCTTTCCCGCTCCCTGTACTGAGCCTTCTCAGTGCTGCACAGTGCTCCTCAGTACTTCTGTACACGAGTGCTCTGCTGAGAGCTGCAGAGAGTATGAGCTTGCACAGCCAGCAATGGGGGAGCGCCTGCATCACTTTCCACTGGTGGCAGGGCCTCGCCGCAGGCTGGACAGGGCCACACAGACGCACCCCTCTGCCAACATCCCAGGGATCAGCACCAAGTGAGCAGTCTACAGTGGGTGCTGTGGTGTACATAAAATAACCCTGACTGCAGAAAAAGTATTACAACGTCTAGATTTTTAAATCTCTCTTTTAAAAGAGAAACAAACCAAGCCTTACTACTACTTAAAAAGTAGCCATCAGAGGTACCTTTACCTCTGCATTCTCTCTCATTTCTACGTGACTTGCTGGGGCAAATCCAGCAATCTACTACATAGCTTTAGCTAATTTTACAAAGTGGGTTTGACTGGAAGAGATTCCTGAAGCAATAATAATGTGAAGATAATTAGCAGGGAACACAGACATGAAATGAAGGATGCTCCACTAGTGACAGAAGCTTGGTCGGCCATGTGGCAAGGGTGATGGCCTATCCTCCTGGCTGGGTCGGCAAGAGGACACTGAAAAAATCCAGAAGGACTTTTGCAGTTGGAACACATGTTCCTACTATCCAAACTGAATTTCTCTCAGTGTACACCTTCAGGTACCAGCAAACAATGAAACGTTTCGTACTTTTCTCACTGTTTTAAAACTTCTACTTTCAGTGTGTTCTGCTATAGTCCTGGCATGCTAACATGCAGAGTGATTTGTGACTAAGCAGACACATCCAGGGGACACTAGTTTACGAGGATGTCAGCGGCTCGTGTCACAGATAGCCAAGGAGCTCCTGCTCCCCACCTAAGAGCGGGACGGCGGACTCACCTTCATCTGGAGCAGGCAAGTGGGAACGGCCATGCGGCTGATGCTGTCTGAGGAGGCTTTGATATCTACTCTCCAGTCCAGGTCCACGAGGCGTGGCAGAGAGACTGTGGAAGGACGGCCTAGCTTAGAGCTGGCTCACGCCACCCAGGCCTGCCAGGCCCCTCTGTCAGGTGGCTCTGTGGGCTGTACATGTAAAATACATCTGCTCTATATAGCAAATCTCTGAAAGACACCAACAGGGCAATGAGCCCAGCACACTGTGGGCCTTTCCAGTGCCACCAGCCCACAAACTCACTTCTGCCAGAAGACCAAGTGCTCTAGTTGCCACAACAGGATGAAAGTGACCCAAGGCAGAGAGGATGTCACGGCTTGACATAGGAAGAGTGGCACCTTGGCAACAGTGGCTAAGGGCCTCGCTTTAAAGACTTTAAAGAAGGCAGGTTTCCACCACCCAAGTAACCCGTGAGCCTCTGCTTCTTCATCAGAAAAATGGGGATCGTGTCAGATTAGCTCACAGGGATGCTGGAAGATGGGGTGAGTTGCTACACAGGAAGCACCCCAGAACTGACTGGCTTGGGGTAACTAAATGTGCACTTTTAGTCAATCTTCAAAGTAATGCCAATGTATTAATGATTGTAAAGAGCCTACTTATCTGTTTTGAAATTTATTTTTAATTTTTTTCTCTTTACAAATGAAAAACTACTTAAATTAAATTTTTTTTTTAATTCTTAATTTTTTTTTTTCCATTGAAACCTGATTACTGCTAAAATGCCCCTCAGTCTCCTGACAAGGCAGCAGTGGCACTGGCACATTCTTTTTTTTTTTTGGCTGGCTCAGCTCACCCTGAGGGTGGGGCTGGTATGGCATGTGGTGCCAGGGATGGAACCATGGTCCCCTGTGCCTGCCTAGGCTTGCCTAAGCAGGTGCTCTGGACTGCTGAGCTATCTCACCAGCCCCGCACTGGCAAATTCTAATACGGAGCTCTTCCCTTCTTGCTCTGCTTCTGGGCTGCACGACCTGGGCTGCCCTGCTCTACGGAGCCCTTCTACTGCATGCTCCTGTGTCTGAGCCAGAGAGCCGTGGACCCAACCCACCGACACCAAGGCCAAATGAACCTCGCTCTCCTCCTTTAAGCTGCCAGTGTTGGGTGTTTTGTTCCAGGGATTGGACAGGGCCTGATACAACTGCAAGCTTCACTTTTGCTTTGGATATTTCTGTGTTTTAAAAACATGACTTTAAAACAATGTTTATAATCTGAGAAAAATTAGAAAGTAGAATTAGAAAGCTACACAACACACGGAGTGGTTAGGGATTAGAGCCACTCCTTTCGATGTCTGGTCACTGTCTTGGGTCACTCAGCAGGCTCAGAGCTAGAGCTGGGGTTGGGGTGGGGTGAAGGAGTACTCACTCTGACCTGCTTGGGCTTCGGTTCTCCAAGTAGATCTGTTTGAGAGGAAAAGATAAGGAAACAATAGTGGAAAGGAGATAAAAGTGTGTTTTCTCAAAAGAGACCCCTAATGAGTCCCCGCCTTTCCTATGCTTTCAGACCTCTAACCAGGAAAGGACCTCACAAAACCTCCCCTCCTGAGTGCATTTTTTGGTTTATTTGTTTTGCGAATTCTGTGAGGTACGCGCTTTTAGTTCTTAAGGCTTAGGACAAAACCCAGAAGGCTTAATGCACTGTTACTGTATTGTGCTACTGTGTTCAGTGACAAACAGAGAAAAGGTCAACGTGTCTCCAAGGGAACACTGAATACACAAAGCACTGCACCTCGCGCAAAATGCACCACACAGACCTGGCTGACTCCAGCAAATGGCATCGCAATGAGATGCAGAGTCAGAACAGGATGTGGTCGCATAAGGTACATAGTTTCAAATAAGCAGCAAGACCTCTGAGAATAGGCATTACTGGTTACTGCTACTAAAAGACTCTTCAAGCCTTCTGCTAAACAGTGTCAATTCTACTTATTGTGTATGTGTGTGTGTGTGGAGGGTAAAGGACTGGCTCAGAAGATCTGCAGATAATTCACTAAACAAATTAAAACTGACCGATAAACACATGAAAAAGACATTCAACTTCACTAGTCTCAAAGGTATACAAGCTGGAATGAGGTAACATCTGGTGTGTAAGGAATTGGACAAAAGGTAAAAAAATATCCACTCAGTAAAGGTCTGAAGGGCGTGTGATGTCCTCTGCTGGAAAAAGGCGCAAGCTTTCTGATGACCAGGCATGCTAGAAGCCTCTGGTCCAGTAAGGTACTAACTAAATACAGGAGCAGTTTCTACTCTAAATTGTTCCCCAAAGTGAAAATCTGCTTAATACTCTAAATGTATACCACTAAGAAACTTTAAATTCATTTCCTTCCTATAATGGAATGTGTTTTAAATTTAACCACTAAAATTTTTGTATGACTGCTTGGGTAGGTGCAGGGACCAGAGTTCGATCCCCGGCATGCTGTGCTGGTCCCGCCCCCAGGGCGCATTGAGCCAGCGAATGAGACTGGGCGTGGTGGTGAGTGCCTATAATCCCAGTGGCTTGTGAGGCTGAAAACAGGAGGATCACTACCAGTCCGATCTGTGTAGTTAGACCTTGTACTAAATACATAAACAAAAATAATAATATAATACTGAAGATGAATATTTCTTGATCTGACACATCATTTATGTTGATATCAGAGAGTATAAAGTGGCATGTTTTTTGGTTAAAAACAAAATAACCTCTACATGTATAAATAGAAACAATAAACATGTAAGACTTAGCAGCAAGGAATTAATACTGCTAATTCTAGGTATCAGGCTTCTAGATGCAATTTCAACAATGAATATGCCATATTATTTCAAGAATAGAAAATAAGATACTAAGACATAAAAGAAGAACTCTAAAAAGTGAGGACTTACACATGTTCTAGGATGATTTTTGTCAGCAGGTTTTTGAGGTTCTGGTGGAAATTTTCTGGAAAGAGAGCCAGAATCGCCTCAGCAGAGGACAGGTCCCGGAAAGTGACCAGCCTGGTGAGGCGGTGCAGAGCCTGGAGCAGCTGCAAGACAGAGGGGCAGGCCTAGAGCTGCGGGAGAAGCAGGGTGCAGTGGAGGGCTTCGGGGATGGACACCGACATGGGCACCTGAACGAGCCACAGGAATGTGGACACCTCTAGCAGATGTTGGTGCATCACGTCCCCTGGCCACCCAAGGCCAAGACTGGGGCCATTAACTGGGGCCAAGACTGGCCTCGGAATCTGTAGAAAGCTGGAAACGACATGTGGTCAAATGCTTCATGCTCCCTTTCTTCTTCTGTGTGAGTACCTGACCTTCAGTTAACTTTCTGGGACTGTTTCCTTGGTAACCAGAGAGAAGTTGAAAGTTAGCTGTGTTACCAGGCAACCCTGTATTGGTCCAGTGCCTTCTGGACTGAAAGGCCTGCGCAAATAGCTGGGGCCCACAGTGCCGGGCCTCTCTGAGCGGGGCTGCAAGCTCCTTGTAGGAACCTGATGCTGTGCTGACTGAAGTGTGACAAGATATACTGGTTCCTGTGGAGTATGGGCTTTGAATCTTGGCGGGCAGGAGTCTCATGTCCTTGCCCTTAAGTTGTCACTTGGAAGGGCAAAGAAAACAAGCAGCTTCTGGCTGGCTGTGTGGGCTGCCCCTGTGAAGAGTATGGATCCTGCCCTGCTGTGCGTGCCCATCTGGGGTCCCTGGGGATCTGCAGTCCAGTGGGGCCTACAGTGAGCCGTGACTGGAATGAGGCTCTGCTGAGCCCAACAAGCTCTGGAGGTAGCCATTTCTTTGGTACTCAGAGCTTGCTTTGCTAGGTGGACACAGGCCAGGAGTGAGGGGGGCCCTTAGCCCTACACCAACAAGGGGCGGGAGTTAGTGCACAACTCATGCAAACACGGTATGGGCTGTTTTCCCTCTTCTGTTTGATTTTTCCTGCTTGTTCTTTTGTGCTTTCTAGAATCACCGCCCAAAAAGTGGCTGCACCCTAGTCCTTGCCTCAGGGTCTGCTGTGTGGGAATCAAAACCACATTCCCAACTCTCTTCCATACTCTTGGCTCTGCCTTGGGCTATCCTGTAATAGATTTCAATGAGCAAAATTTCAGATTGAAGAAGTAATGCCACCAGCTGATCTGGATGAAGAGATGCCTGTTTTAGAAGCATATTTGTCCTGAAAACACTAAGGCTGTCACTGAGGTATTTCCTGTCACGGAGTCATGTCCCCTTGGCCACCCGCTGAGACTTCCCTGGGGTAGAGGGATAAGACTGTGTGGTACTCAAAGCTTCCCTGTGGAGCGTGACTGATTCCAGCGGTGTTCAGCTGAGACCTTCACACTTCCACCCTACGATCCCCAAAGTCTGCCCTCACCTATCCAGCTGACAGTTCCTCATTATCAGCAAGTTACAGGGAAAGAAAAACCACCAAGGCTGGCTTTTGTCTCCTGGCTGAAAAGGATCAGGAGCTTTGCCTGAAAAGGGAATACTGGGCACAGCTGTCCCACCCATGCCTTACTGACCATAAGCCAGAGTGCTAGACAAAAGCATCTGAGTCCACTAATATTAAGGAAGAAAATCTACCACGTTAACAGCCACCTCAGCAGGAAATTCTTTAGGACGCGGCAACAACTGAGAAGTCAGGATGGAGATCAACACTTGCTTCTGACCACACTTACGCGCTCGGCCTCTGCCTGGGTCACAGACAAGCTGGAACACGTCATCTCCAAGAGCTTCTTTGAGCCCGGGGCTGAAGGGGAAAAGCTCTCTTGACACAGCTGTCTGACAACATCTTTTGAGGAGGCCTAAATGAATTCACACATGGGAAAAACAGTCAAGGCTGAGAACACGTTTTTGAATATGTCTCAAGTCATTACGCTGCAGCTTTTTTTTTTTTTTAGGGCAAGGTCTATAGGGTGTTCAGGGTCTCACTACTAGACTGAACTCAGAATGATCCACCTGTTTATAGCTTCCCAACAGCTGGGATTACAAGCCCGCGCCACCACACCCAGTCTCAATGTCTCAGCACACCCCTGCACCTGCTTATGGGCTACTTGGCCAGCCCATTATGTGGCATCTTTGAGATTTTAGACTTAAACATAACATTTTTCAAATCTGGGAAGATGGACTAGACATACCTTTCTCTATTCTTTCTGCTACATGAACTGAAATCACTATGTGCTGTACAGAAAACAAATGTAAGATGACTCCAAAAGGGGAAGAGAAAAGGCAGGTCACCTATGGCTTTGAGAACCAAATGATATACAGTGGTGAGTTTGCTGGGTTTTTGTTTTTGCTCACAGGTCCCAGATTCTGAACAGAAGAGA
>PVKN010015632.1:0-18377 GCA_004027915.1 Capromys pilorides | reverse complement strand
CTCTCTCTCTCTCTCTCTCTCTCTCTCTCTCTCTCTCTGACACCAGTGATCAAACTCAAGACCTTGCACTTGCCAGACAGTCACTTAACTGCTGAGATATCTCCCCACCATGATCAATGTTTTCAGCCACGTCCCACAATTTCTTTCTTGTATTTCTGGAATCTCAGAGGTCCAAAAAATAAGGCACCCACAAATTCAGTGCCTAGGAAGGTCTGATTTCTGGGTTGTTTAGTTGTGTCCTCACAAGGTAGATTATGTCTGCTTCATTAGTGACCTTTTTCCTGGCACTGTCATACTCATGAAGGGGGCACTCTCATGGTATGATCACCTCCCAAAGATCCCTTTTCCTCATACATTGGTAACAAGGTTTTGATATACAAATTCGAGGAGTGGTCACAAACATTTTGAGGCAGTAGCAAGTGTTCTGTTGATATGAGCTGGTCAGTACTAACATCTGTTAACATATGGCCATAACTGGAGACAGATGATTAAAATTACCAGGTTGTACTCTGAGCACTTGCTAATTTTTATCCAACACCTTCTCTGGTAGATTACCAACAGGCAATCAACTTGTTACACCCAGTTGAATAGTCAACATGGTGCTAGGGGGGCCGGGGAGATAGCTCAGGGGCACAAGTGCCTGCCTGACAAATGCAAGGTCCCAAGTTCAATCCCTGGTTCAGAAAAAAAAAAAAAAAAAAGTGATGCCTTTAAAAAAAAAAAGAAAAGAAAAAGTAACCAAGGAAGGGGCTGGGAAAACAGCTCAGTAGAATAAGTACGTACCTGGCAAGCAGAGGGCCTGAGTTCAATCCTCGGCCCCACAAAAAAAAATAAAAGTAACATGGTGTTAGGTATGAGGGGCCCACCTGATGATTGTTGCCAGCAACATGAGAAGCAGAACTGAAGAAAATGTGGAAGGCTGTTAGGGAAGCTGTTTAGAAGCTGTTAGGGAGCTGCTGGTTCTCTTGGGCTGTTCTGCTGAAGGACTTTGTCATGCTGGCTTTCCTGAGGAACTTGGTTATTCTTGTTGGAGGAGAAGTACTGAGGACCTCATTGTCTCTGAGAGTGGCTATGGTTCATTTTAGGGTAGCTGTGTTCCTTATCTTGAGCATGGCTTCTGTTGGCTTTCCTAATGGGAACTCAGCTTTCCTCATCATCAGAGGAGCTTGGGGCCTCCCTGTGATTAAGGATAGCTATGGTGCTTTTGGGGGGAACTGTGGTTTTTACTTTGAGTGTTACTTCTTGGCTCAAGCTTAGATCCCTCAGCCTGCCAGTACAGATCTTTCATTCCACTGGCACAGACTTTCTAGCTTCTGCCACCGATTTTTGGGTCCTCCCTGGATAGATCCATGAAACAAGCCTGCATGAGGCATTGTCATGGGCTCTAAGTCTCCGGTTTGACTTGGTGGGAGGCATTGTTATGAGCTCTAGGTCTTCAGGCAGACTCATGCAGAACATTATAGAATTAAAGAATCCAGGACATTAAAGAATCCAGGCCCTCAGATGGATTCTTTAGCTTTTAGTGTATGGACAGATTTCTTATACTCAAAATCATTTTGGATATGATTCCTTTGATAACTATTATAAATAATCTTATAAACATGTATTGTGTTGTTCCTCTTGCAAAACCCCAAACCATGACACCTTCTGAAGCTACAGTTATAGCAGATAAAGGAAAATGAAGTAGAGTTTGTTTTTGTTTTGTTTTTTGCCATCTCAGCCTGCCCTGGGGGTGGGGCTGGCGCAGCATGTGGTGCCAGGGATCAAACCATGGTCTCTGCCATTGCCTAAGCTTGCCTAAGCAGGCACTTTAGACCTCTGAGCCATCTCATCGGCCCTGGTTTTTAAATATATACATATATATGCATATCTGGCTCTTAGATGATGCTCCTTCAAGTATTTTTCCTTACATTATCTCTCATAATGAATATTGTGATGAGACATACTCTCATCTTTTTTTTTTTTTCTTTTTTGTATATTTTGGAAGGGTCTTCAGGGTGTTCAAGGTCTCACTAGATTGGACTTGTAGTGATCCATCTGTTTACAGCCTCCCAAGAGCTGGGATTATAGGCAGGTGCCACCATGCCTAGTCTCAGCATGCTCTGGGGGTGGGGGGGCCCAGCACGGCAGGCCCAGGGATCAACCCCTGGGTCCCTGCGCCTGCTTGCAGGTGCTTTAATTCCCTGAACTATTTGGCAGCCCTGGTTCTGTTTCTCTAGATAACTATGAGTAATACAGTTGTTTAGCACTGAGTGTCCATTTTCCTAAAGAAATAATGAACATGGTGATGGGGCTCCTAGGCAGAACGGGGCAAAGAGAGTTAAAGGTTCTGGGCAGTCAGTATACCCACTGCAGGGCCTGCTCAGTCTGTAGGTTTACCTCTGGAAAGTTCTGTCCCCTTCAGTCACCACAACACTTACATAGAATTACTCTTCTTTAAGTGTAGTAGTTCTCCCATTTAACACATTAAGGCTCTGTGTTAGGAAAGCCATTAGGAATAGTGTGACTGCAATACATTTTACAGATTTCCTCAGTCACCTACTCCTAAATTAATCATATTACTAAGATTTGCTTATGGATTTTAGTTCTATAGCCATGGGAAAATAAGCATGATGGCTAACGTTATGTGTCAATTTTACTGGTCACTCTGTGCTCAGATATTTAGAAGGAGGAGGAAGAGGAGAATGAGGAGGAGAAGGAAAAAAAGGAGGAGGAGGAAGAGGAAGAAGAGGAGGAGGAGGAGAAGTTATGGAGGAGGAGGCAAGGGAGAGGAGGAGGAGGATCTGTTTGGGCTAGCCAGATGAGCCGGCCATTGAGACTGGGTGTGATGGCACATGCCTGTAATCCCAGCACTTGGGAGGCTGAAAACAGGAGAATCACCATGAGTCCGATCTACAGAGTGAGACCCTGCACATCCTGTAGAACCTGTCCTAAATTCATAAAACAAAAAACAAAAGAAGAAGAAGAAGAAAAAGAAGACTGAACAAAGCACATTATCCTGCACTATGTGAGTTGGCCTTATCCAATCATCTGAAATCCTGAACAAAACAAAAAGCCTGAGTAACAAAGAATTCTTACTGGTGAACTTCCTGTGAGCTGGGACACTGGCTTTGCCTGCATTTGCTCTTGCTGGGTCTTGGGCCTGCTGGCTTTTGAATAGAAATTTCACCATTGATTTTCCTGCCTTTAGACTTGGGTTAGAACTGTACCTCATGTACTCTGCCATTCTCCAGCTTGCTAACTAAGTCTGGGCTTGTTAGCCTCCATAATTGCATGAGCTAATTCTTTATAAGTCTCTTTATGTATTTATTTTATTATGTGGCTAATGTGGTAGGTCTTCAAAACACACTGTTCCCTTTTCTGCTAATAACAAGTACTTTTCCAGTAAGTATGAAAGATTCTATGTGATAAGACAAATATCTTTCTCTTGTATTCAGAAGAATTCTCAGCTATGACATTGTTAGAAATTTATTGAAAAGCAAGAAAGGGTCTGGATAGTGGAAAGAAGAGATGGAATAGAACTTAGGATAATTACAAAGATCAACATGGTGAGATGACATGGATCCTACAAGTATTATTTTTCCTTCTTTTCCTCTCCTATCTCTCACTTTTTATTAAAGGGAAATGCTAGCAAAATAGAAGAAATTTTGTGTTGGTAAGCTCAAACAGCAGCATGCTAAGAAAAGTCCCTATGGCACATGGCCACTCATCCAGGATAATCAGTTCCTTTCTCAAATAACAATATGTATGCCTCTATGAAAATCACAGATAACACAGGCTACTAGGCAGACATTACTGATAGGTTTTCCACAGTGTCACAGCAGAGATACAGGCAGAAGGAAAAAAAAAAAAAGGAAAGAGGCTTTATTTTTTTTGGAGGACATGGAGAGAATTCAGGGAAGATAAGAAATTCTCTGAATTGGAACAAAGGGAGGCTGAGGCTTTTATGGCCTTTTGCCAGGGGTGGGGTTTGAGGAGGATGTTTAGATATGCCAGAGGAGCTGATTAGGGCCTTCCCTGAGGTGGCGGGACAGGTGAAAGGAAACTGCACCTGGGCTGAGCTGGAGAGGGGGAAGTGGTCTTGGGGAAGATAAGCTGTTGTTTTAAGGGCTTCTGCCATATTAAATGACCACCATAATGATTCAGCAATTCATACTAGGGCCAGAACCTGTCAATTACTAGTGTTCAGTGCTGTCTCACTCTCTTCCTCCAGGCACACCTGACAGGTGGGCAGGGCCATGTGACTATTAATGACTCATGACATATGAGCATAACTGACAAAGTCATTTGTGAGCCAAGAGAGTGTAACACTATTTGTCATTCTCAAGTCTCTCTTCTCCTCTGCCATTGTGACTGTGGAAAGGGCCTGAGAAGTGGAAAAGCCAAAAGATGGAAGCATTGTAGTTCTCTGAGCAACCATGTAGCAGAATACAGGCCTTAGAGAGCCAATCAGACCATCATAAATTTTACGCGAGCAAGAAATAAACCTGCGGGCCAGTGAGATGGCTCAGTGGTCTAGAGCCCTTGCTTGGGCGGCCACAGGGACTGCGGTTCGATCCTCGGCACCACATGCTGCACCAGCCCCACCTCTAAGGCAGGCTGAGCCAGCCAGAACAACACAAATAAATAAATAAATAAATAAATGAGGTTTAAAAATAAATAAATAAACTTTAAAAAAAAAAAAGAGAGATAAACCTGCATCCTACTGAGCAACCAAGATTTTTACAGTTGCTCATTATCACTGCATAAGTGGGCCTATCTTGGAAGAGCCAGTGTATGTATGAGAAAGGGGGCCTAAAGTTTAAGAGAATGCACTTTGTTTCTAGGCAATGGCAAGTGTTGAGTCCGAACTTTACAAAATTTCTGTGTGCACTGGTGGTAACAATTAGGATATCTCAAGTCCTTGTAAAATGAAAGTGGTAGCTGACAACAGAGCCTCTGGGCATCTTTGAATTGAACTATGCATTTTTATGTCCAAAAACATATTGGTCTTTGATAGATAAACTTCTGTCCTTAAATGGTGTTATGGTTTGGGTCTAGTTGTCCATGCAAAGCCTCAACTAGTCATGGGGTGGTTTCTGGAGTTTGTGATTGATTATTGTGGATGTGTACGCTGCACTTGCCCTGGAACAGGTTATTTGCATTACAACGCAAGGTGGGGAGAGAGGGTAGCTAGCTGCCTGAGCTGCTGCCACTCCTCTTGCTCTCTGCCAGGTGCCGCTTTGCCTTGGAGCCAGATGAGTATGGACTGGAACCTCCAGTAACTGAACTAAACAAGCCTTTCCTTCCTTCATGTTGGGTGTCAGGTATTTGTCCCAGCAAGGAGAGAAGAGTAACAGACAAATGGCTTATTTGACAGTCTTTAAGTTTAATAGAGGTGATGATCCATTTCTTTTCTCTAAACCTAGATTTTCTCTTTATGGGCAAGCCTACCAATACTCTCAAAATTAAAAGAGTCCGTTATAGTGTGTGTGTGTGGGTTGGGGCATGGACTTTGGCATCAGTTGGACCTGAGTGTGAATGTCTGGACCAGTGGTTTCCAGTTGTTTTCAAGCAACAAGGGGCAGCCTCATTGCATCTCTACACTCAGTTTTGGCCTTTACCAAACAGAGAAAAATGCCTATTTTACAGGGATGTTTTGAGGACAATAAAGTTCTGAATTTATGAAAACTCTTACAGTGTCTAGCATGCTGTAAGATATCAAGAAAAGGTAATTGTATAAAATTCCTGTTTATTGAGGTTTAAAGAAAAATATCAAGAAAGGAAAAAGTACTACATTCTGACACTGAAAAAGGGCTCACTGAAGATGTAACCCAGTGGTAAAGCACTTTCCAAGCATGGACAAGGCTCCAGGCTTAATTCTTAATATACCCAAAATACTCTTTTTTTTTTAAATTTTATTTATTTGTTTGCTTGTTTGTTTCTTTATTTATTCATTTTGTGGCTGGCTCAGCCTGCCCTGGTGGTGGCGCTGGCGCAGCATGTGGTGCCGGGGATCAAACTGCAGTCCCCGCAGTTGCCTGAGCCCTCCTAAGCAGGCGCTTTAGACCACTGAACCATTTCGCCGGCCCCCCAAAATACTCTTGAAAAGTCTTTTCTCTTATATAGACTTAAATAAAATACTAATAAGCCAAATATGTTCAAAAAACAAAACAACAACAAACTCCCTTATTTTGCAATTAGCAAAGGGCAGAGTAGCTTTTCAGGAGATTTTGCAGGAAGATTTAGGTGTCTAGAATTAGGCTGATACATTACTGTGCTATGTATGTTTACATTGTTTACATTTTAGGTCTTCGGTTTAGGCATGTTACATTGCCACCCAAAGCAGTTATCTATTTTAAATGTATTAGTAAAGCCTTTTTATATATTATAGATTATCCAATATATGAATTGGGATATGATTTTCTTTTTTTTTTTTTTTTTAATTTTATTTATTTATTTGTTTGCTTGTTGTGTTTGTTTGTTTCTTTATTTATTCATTTTGTGGCTGGCTCAGCCTGCCCTGGTGGTGGCGCTGGCGCAGCATGTGGTGCCGGGGATTGAACTGCAGTCCCCGCAGTCGCCTGAGCCCTCCTAAGCAGGCGCTTTAGACCACTGAACCATTTCGCCGGCCCCTGGGATATGATTTTCTATGAATGTATCTCCTGATACAGTTGGTCAATTTTTAACACTCCTTGTACCAACAGACTTGATACTAAAGTCACCATGAGTATCAGGGAATTGAAGGACACCCTTTCCTTCTGTCCCCATGATGCCTCAGTAGTCCCATACACACATACAAGGTATGATCAAAAATATAGTGAATGTTTACGTTTTTTTTTTTTTTTTTTTTAATTATTAAAGTGAAAGATACATTGTCAATCCCCCTCCAGTTATTTCCTCTCCCTTGGAGCACACCTATCCTATTGCTCTTTCCATTTTCTAAATCAGTTCTGGAAGTCCTATTTTATGAGTGTTTTTAGTTGAATTGTTACCACCACTTGATGTCCTGAATCAGTCTAAAATGTTTACTTTTCATGGTCATTTTGACATTGACAAAAAGCCAGAACTCACATGGTACCAGGTCCAAGGAATAAGAGAGACAAGGACGCATTGTAATGTTTTTACAAACCTGGGTGCCATTTTGGCTGGATGGCATTCGGCATTCGCCAGATTGTTCTTATCATGCCTTATGACAATACTCAAAAAACACGCATGGTGATCATAAAGCAACTAGATTAACTTTGGTTTTTGTTTGTTTGTTTTTGAGACATAGCCTCCTTATGCAGTATAGACTGGACTTGAACTCATGATGTAGCCCAGGGTAGCCTCAAACTAACAGTGATCCTCCTGCCTCAGCCTCATGAGTGCTGGTATTATAGGCATGTGCCACCATGCCCACATAATAAGACTGATTTTTAACAGTAAATATGCCAAACTAAAATATCTGTACTATCATTCTCAAATGAGTCACCTTAGAAAGCTGTTTAGCTTTTTGTTTTTTCAGGACCAGGGTTCAAACTCATGACCTTGCACTTGCCAGGCAGACACTTGTGCCACGGAGCTATCTCCCCGACCCCTAGCTTTTAAAATATATAATTTCTCAGCCAACCCCTTTTAGAGACTCCTCTTTTATAATGAACTGCAAAAGCTAGCATACATTCTTTCCTGTATTCCCAAGCATGACAGACACATCTTATAAGAACAAATTTGACTTGTTTTTTCTTTTTTTCTGATACTAGAAATTAAACCCAGGGTCTTTGCATTGTACTACATCCTCAGTCCTTCTTAACTGTATTTTTGAGATAAGATCCCACTAAGTCACGAAATTACCAAGTTGGATTCCAACTTGTTTTTTGTTTGTTTTTATTTGTTTGTTTTTCGAGACCAGGGTTCAAACTCATGACCTTGCACTTGCCAGGCAGGCACTTCTGCCGTGGAGCTATCTCCCCAGCCCCTTTGGATTCCAACTTGTGATCCTTCTGTCTCAGCCTCACAGAGTCCTGAGATTACAAATATTAACCTCCATGCTTATCTTTTTTTTTTTTTTTTAATGACAGCCAAAAATTAACAAGCACCAATTCTAGTGATGTAAGTGATCAACACAGTGCTATCTTCTTCAGTAAAATATGACTACAAAATACCAGGACTCAGTCTAATGTGGAAGGAATGGTGTAGCTTTGGAACAAAAGCATAAATGTATTCCAAAATATAAAGGGCAAGACTCATTTGTGTATAAGGGCCTACAAATCTCTATAAAGTGATGCAAAAATCACTAAGTATGAAATATCATACTATCGTATTATTTCTTTATGTATTTAGTACAAGGTCTATAGGGGCTCACTGCACAGATTGGACTCATAGTGATCCTCCTATTTCCAGCTTCCCAAATGCTGGAATTACAGGTGTGTACCACCATGTCCAGTTTCAATCGCTGTCTCAGCACACCCTGGGGGGAGGTGGGCAGGGCATGCTGGGGATGGAATCCCAGTCCCTGTGCCTGCCTAAGCAGGTGCTTTAGTCTGCTAAGGTATCTGGCTGGCCCTATTTCTTACTTTCTTAAGCAAAAGGAAGAAGATTACCTCTCCTACCATTGGTTTCTAAGCCGTCAAGCATTGCAAGAATAAGTCCTTTTACTCCTCTAGAGAAGTAAAATGCATTCAGAGTGGTAATGGTTGAAAATTTACTATATTTGGTAAAAATAATAATAATAAACCTAGAGATTAGAGAAGATTAATGAATCGCAAATAAGCCCACAGAAAACCACACCAAGATATATCATCAAACTTCTGAAAACTAAGAAATAGAAAAAAGTAGCCAAAGAGAATTACTACATTACCTATAAAGGAAAAAACAAGTTCAATGACTGTATAATTGTCACTGAAACCAAAGAAGGATTTTTTTTGGCCTGGCTCAGGCTGCCTTACAGGTTGGTCTGGGGATCGAACCACTGACCCTGGTGCCTGACTGGGATTGCAAGTGCAAGTGCTTAAACCACTGAGCTATCCCAAAAGCCCCCAAATGAGGAAAGGTAAAGTTTGTTTGTTTATTTATTTTATTTTTTATTTTTTTGCAGTACTGGGGATTGAACTCAGGACCCTGCGCTTGC
The DNA here is from genome assembly GCA_004027915.1 of Capromys pilorides. Taxonomy (NCBI): domain Eukaryota; kingdom Metazoa; phylum Chordata; class Mammalia; order Rodentia; family Capromyidae; genus Capromys; species Capromys pilorides. The sequence continues at coordinate 9,289 of PVKN010015632.1, read as the reverse complement.
CAGGCAAGTGCTTATTCTACTGAACTATCTCCCCGCCCTGAAACCAAAGAAATGGCACCAACAAATATATGAAAATATGCTCAACAGTATCAGCAAAATGCAAAGCAAAGCCACAAGAAAATTAACATCTCATTTAGTTAGAATGGCTATTATTAAAACAAACATCAGTGAGGATATCAAGTAAGGAAACTCTCATATAATGTTGGTAGGAATATAATTCAGTAAACCAGTATGAAAAATGGAGAATGTTCAAAAAAGCTAGACATAGAGCCAGATACAGCTCAGTGGCACAGCGCTTGCCTGGCAAGCATAAGGTCCTAAGTTCAATTCCCAGTTATGTGCCCCCCCACCAAAAAAAAAAAAGCTAGAAATCAAACTACATTAGCCAGGAATCCCACTACTGGGTATGTATACAAAAGAAATCAGTATATAAGAAGATACTTACACATGTTTATTGCAGCACTACTCATAATGCCCAACATGTGAAATCAACCTAGGTGAATGTTCCCAACACACACACACACACACACACACACACACACACACACTAAATACTTGAAAGTGGCAGATATGCCAATTATCCTGATCATACGCATTGAAATACCATGCAGTACCTCTAAAGTATTTTCTGGGTTACTTTTCTCTCATTACTGATACAAAATGCCAAACACCAAAAATTAAGGAAGGAAGGGTTTAGTTAGCTTATAGTTTATGGAGTTTTCAGTACATAATTAGCTAGTGCCACAGCAGGATGACATGCTATAGGGCAACAGCTCCAGGCAGCAGAAACAGCAAAAATAACTGGAATGAAAAGGGAGAACGCAAACAAACGTTTTTTCCTCTTTTATATTATAAGCAGGCTACCACCTCCTAAGGCAGGTTTAGCACTCAGACCATCTTTGTGCCTTCCTGTAGGGCATGATAAAGAATGAAATGTTTAATGGCCTTCTGCTGAATCACTTAAGCTTCTGAATTTGTCAAGTTGACACAACATACCAACTAGAACAAATATATACTTATTATATATCAATTAAAATTTTTAAAAGTTAAAAAAAGATTATAGGAATTCAAAGTCTTGAAATGAAAGAAAGCTTAGCCCAGAATTTTATATCCAGTGACAATATTTATTATGGTTTAGATCCAAAATGCCCAAAATAGGATTGGAGATGTAGCTCAGAGGTAGAGTTCTTGCCTTTCTGTACTGCCCAGGCAGGGGTCCATATGGCCTTGTTCTTGATTCCCATCGTAACTTAAGGGAAACTTCACAGTGTCCGGAGCCCTTGATGTTCTGCAAATGAAGGAGGACGTCCTCAAGTTCCTTGCTGCAGGAACCCACTCAGGTGGCACCGACCTGGATTTCCAGGTGGAGCAGCATATCCACAAAAGGAAAAGTGATGGAATCTACATCACACATCTGAAGCAGACTTGGGAGAAGCTCCTCCTGGCAGCTCTAGCCACAGTGGCCATTGAAAATCTTGCTGACGTCAGCATTATATCCTCTAGGCACACAGGCCAATGGGCTGTGCTGAAGTTTGCTGCTGTCCCTGGAGCTACCTCTATTGCTGGCCACTTCACTCCTGGAACCTTCACTAACCAGATCCAGGCAGTCTCACTAGAGCCACGTGTCCTGGTGGTTACTGACCCCAGGGCTGACCACCAGCCCTTCAGTGAGGCATCTTACGTCAATCTGCTGACCACTGCTCTGTGCAACACAGATTGTCCTCTGTGCTATGTGGACATTGCCATCCTGAGCAACAATATGGGAGCTCACCCTGTGGGTCTGATGTGGTAGATGCTGGCCCACCCAGGAAGTGCTGTGCGTGCGTGGGACCATCTCCCGTGAACACCCATGTGAAGTCATACCTGATCTCTACTTCTGCTGAGGCCCTGAAGAGATTGAAAAGAAAGAGCAGGCTACTGCTAAACAGGCTGTGTCCAAGCAGGAATTTCAGGGTAAATAGACTGCACTGGCTCCTGAGTTCACTGCTGTTGGTTGCAGACTGGTCCAAAGGTGTGCAGGTGCCCCCTGTGCCCGTTCAGCAGTGCCCTACTGAAGACTAGATGCTCAGCAGACCACAGAAGACTGGTCTGCAGCCCCCACCACGCAGGCCACTGAGTGGGTACAAACCACTAAGTGGTCTTCAGCTGTTCTGCTGACACTTAAGCAAAATGGAATGAGGTTGACGGAAAACAAAACAATTTCCAAAAAAAAAAGAGGTGGAGTTCTTGCCTTGAATGCACAAGACCTTGGGTTCAACACCAGCACCACCACCAAAAAAAGAAAGTGAAAGGAAAAACTGCCCAAAATAAAATAAAATGCCTCCCAATCTCATGCATCTAGAAGGTGATGGACTCATAGGAGCACTACAGTTGTCAGCAGATCTGTCCATTGATGAGTTCAGTAGCTGGATATACTGTTAAGTAATCAGGCCTGGTGGAAGAAGAGCATGGGGGCATAACGTTATGGGTAGCTGATGTTCTGTCTCACCTCTTGCTGCCTGCTCACCATGACATGAGCAACTGCTCTTTAAAAAAAAAAAACAGAAGAAAAGGAAAGATTTCTTTTATAGTTTTTTTTTAATTTTTTAAACAGAACAAAAAAATATAGTAAAACATTAGAAATGATACAGAATTTCATTAAACAAAAACAATAGCAATTCAACAATGATTGTATTGCATATTCAAATTAGTTAAGATTACCAGATATAAGCATACAAAATTGGTCCAAAAAATTATAAACCATGCCCTCTACCATACTGTTTCTGCCTTGGACTGTATGCTCTGAAAAAGGTGAGCCAAAATAAATCTCCCCTCCTTTAAATTATGGTTGGCAGGTACCTAGTTTCAACAACAAGAAAATAATAGAAAATTGGTACCAGAAATAAGGTTGTTGCTGTGACTGGACCTAATCATGTTGTTTAGAAACCTCTGGAACTGGCTTGTGGAAGGAGTTTGGAAAGTTTTGGAGATGCAGGCTAGAGATGCTCTCTAATACTGCAAGCCAAATTTTATGGATGATTTTGGCTGGAACTCAAAATACCAGAATATTGATAGAAATGCAGACAGGCTTAGGAGGTGTCAGTTGGCGACAAGGGCTCCATTGGCAAAATGAGTAGAGGCCAAGTAGGTTACACTCTGGCAAAATGTTTGTCTACCTTTTGCTCATGTGCTAAGACTTTGTGGGATACTGCCATTGAGGGTAATAGATTAATTGATGTAGACTGTGGCATCAGTACTTCTGGTTGCTTTTAGTCGAATCTGCAGTGAGAATTAGGTGTTGCCATTTGCAGCAATATTGCATGAGCCTGGAGAACAAAATATATAAAAAGTTTCAAGTTTTGACAGAAAGGAAGGTCCTGCAAAATTGGGAGAAAAAAGAACATGGGTGCTGAAAAAATTAACATTAAAAAGAAGCTAGTTAATCTACATCAGGACGTTAGCACTAGTTTAACACTGCCATCTAATCCACAAATCCCTTTCAATTTTTGCTTATTCCAGTTATCTCCTTTACAGGTACAAAACTCAATGCAGATTCTAATTTTAGATAAACAAAATCTATAAGGCTCTGATTTCTTTTTTTTTTGTATTTTAGGGAAGGGTCTACAGGGTGTTCCGGGTCTCACTACTAGATCAGTCTTGTAGCTTTTTGTTTTGTTTTTTTGTACCAGCGATTCAACTCAGGACCTTGTGCTTGCCAGGCAAGCACTTACGCAAGCACTTATTCCCCTGAGCTATCTCTCTAGCGCCTAGATCAGTCTTGTAGTGATCTCTGTTTACAGCCTCCCTGGAGCTGGAATTACAGGCGTGCGCCACCCCGCCCAGTCTCAGTGTGCCCTGCGGCAGGCAAGGCAGGCCTGGGAATCACTGTGCTATTTGGCCAGCCCTCCAAGGCTCTGATTTCAACTGTTACATTTTTAAGGCCCAAGGATGGTTTTGTGTTTCTTAAAAGGTTCTTTTCTGTTATAAGTATGTATGTAAGTATTTGAAAGAGAAAAGATGTTTGAAATTTTCCATAAAATACTATGGGCAGAGAGACCAGATGAAATTAGATTAGCAAAATATAATTTTGTTGAAGGTGAGTGGCACAGGGCTTTTTATAATATTTTCTGTATTTTTATTTGTGTTAAATTTCCCCCAATTAAAGAGTTTTTAACTAAAAAAAAAATCAGTGGAGAAATCAAAGAATTTTAAGGATTGAAGTGATATGAGCATATTTTCACTACCCTGGCCATAAGAGGAAAAATGGCTCAGTGTAATATGAGAACTACATGAAGAATTTACTGACATAACCAGGAAGGGATGAACTCAGCTAGTGGCAATGGAATGCAGCGTACTGGGCAGACAGAAGAAATGGTGACTATACAGATGAGAGCAGAGAGTTGGACATGGTGATGCACACCTACAATACCAGCACTTGGGAGGCTGTGGTAGGAGAATCATTACAAGTTCGAGACCAGCCTGAACTATAAAGTGAGCTCAAGGCCAGCCTGAACTGCATAGGCAGACTCTGTATGTATGTATTAATTTTAAGCAAGGGTCTACAGGGTGTTCAGGGTCTCACTATTAGATCTGACTCGTAGCAATCCGCCTGTTTACAGCCTCCCAAGAGCTCGGATAACAGGTGTGCACCACCATGCCCAGTCCTAATTGCTGTCTCAGTGCGCCACCAGGACCGGGCCAGCAAGGCAGGTCCCCGGATTGAACCCTTGGTCTCTGTGCCTGCTTGCAGGCGCTTCAAACTTGGTGAGCTATTTCGCTAGTCCCGAGACTGTTTTTTTTTTTTTTTTTTTTTTTTTTTTGTTTGTTTTTTAAAGGCCAAGCACTAGAGGTGAGAGGTGAGAGAAAGGCAATGCAGAACATACTTAGTGGGTGGCACCATTTACCTAGAACAGGTCTCTAGTAGTAGGAAGGAGAAGATGGTTTAAAGTGACCTTGGGTCAAGATAGTGCATTTGTGTTATCTGGCCAGAACTGAGAAGATGGATGGCAGCAGGATGTGCAAACAGTAGTAAACAGGAGCAAGCAAGGGGCTGAGAGAAAAACACGTCACAGAAAACTAAACTCTGGATCAACATGCAACATTAGTAGGAAGATGAAAAAGGAAGGACCCCCTAAACACGCATTTACAGTGACACGGGCGAAGAACATAAATTTTTTGTGGGTACATAGCTCACATCCTGGAGAACCCATCAAAGTCCACTCTGCAGGCGTTTGCTCACTAGGCACGCCAGGATGAAGATCTAACCGGTGCTTCTGCGCAATTCCGCGTTATCCTTCTAGTGGGTACGGTTTGTTCTTCACTGTCCGAGTAGTCCTTCTGGTTCCGTTCCCCACCCTACAGCACCTAGGTTTCTCGCCTCCTTCCTAATCAGATGCAGTTCCTCACAGCCAGTAAAGCTGCTCGGGCAGCGGGACAGAAACCCAATCCCGCCAGCTTCGGGAAGGCCCGCCTACCAGCCAGGGCCAGCTCAGAAGCTCGCCACCCGCGTCGAGTCCCGCCCCCTGCGCGAGCCCCGCCCCCTGAGCGGACCCCGGCCGCTAAGCCGCTCGCGCGCGCCGGGCCCCGCCTGAAGCCCCGCCCTCGGCCCGGAGCCCCGCCCCGGAGCCACCCTGGGCCCTAGCTCCGCGGCTACCAGGCCGCCTGCCTGGGCCACCGCTCGGCCATGGCTGGTGGTCGCGGGACCCCTGGTCGCGGCCGGGACGAGCCGCAGGAGAGCTACCCGCAGCGGCAGGACCACGAGCTGCAGGCTCTGGAGGCCATTTTTGGCTCCGACTTTCAGGACCTGCGGCCAGACGCTCGCGGACCGGTAGGAACGTGGCAGCCGGGTGCCGGCCCGCCTTCCCCGGCGGTGCGGGGCCGGAGACCTGACGCTTCCCCTTGGGCTGACCCTTTCGATCCCTGCAGTCTTTGCCTTGCCCAGTTGGTATCCACGCTCGTTTTTCATATTTGCGCCGCAGCTAGTCTCCAGATCCCCCACCGAGGCCAAATTCTACGACATTTCTTCCAACTCGACTCCTTTTACTTGGCGCTGCTCCTTCCTCCCGCGGACACGCCAACATCCTCGCCTCCTTTCAGCCTCGTCCTCATCCTCCCGCCTGCAGGGCGCGGTTGGGAGTGCTTTCAGTTACCCAAAGCTACTTTGTTCTGCTCTTCGGTGCGCGCTTTCAGGCCTCTCTCCTGCTCTCCTTATTACTAGCTCTCACCCTAGTGTTAAATCCGTACTTGTAATCCCACCTTCTCCCAGGCAGCCTCACTCTGCTTCCGGTGTGGAGCAACTCTGCCTTCCCCTAAGGCGTTTAGCTGACAGTCCCTACAAAAATGTATTCATTTTAGTCGCAGAGTTTCTGAGCCTAGACTTTTGAAAGGGACATTTGGCTTAAAATATTTTCTTTTGCCTAAAGATCAAGACACACTATTAAGCTGCTGATACCGTTTTCCTTTCCGTCTTTTAACTGATGTGCCAAACTTATGTTTCTGATTTTGGGGGGGGGGGGCGGGAATGAGGGAGGCATGGTCTCTCGGTGTAGTTCTCGTTGGCCATAAGTTCATTATGAAGCCCAGGCTGCAATCCCCTTGCCTTAGCCTCATGAATACTGCGATTACAGGTGTGCACCACCATACCTGCTGATGTTTCCGATTCTGGCATTTCACAGAATTTGCCAATCTGCCCCTCCAGGATCTCCTGGAAGTGTCAGGACAAATCCACCACGTTCCTCACATCTTACTGTTTAAGCCTGTGGAAATGCACCCCCAACAAAACAGACAAAAATCCTGACCTCTGCAAGCTTACTTTCTTTATTTGATACAGGATCTCTTCATGCAGCTCAGACTCGTGGTGATTATCCTGTCTCAGCCTCCCTGGCACTGGGATTACAAGTTTCAGTGGCCAGCGCGGCGCAGGACAAGCAAGGCGTGTGGTACCGGGGATCAAACCTGGGTCCTTGCCCTTGCCAGGCAGGCCCTTAGAACCCAGCTTTCTCCTCAGCCTGAAGCTTACTTTCAAGATTTAGTTCTAACTTCCTAGACCCCTTTATGTATGTTTATAGTAAAATAGCAACTTGTGGTCATGAGGCTGCTTCTTTGTTCCCACACATTGTAAGTCAGGAAGTAGGTCCATTAAGCAAGCAAAAGAGTTACACAAAGGGTGACTGAAAATGTAAAGACCCTAAGACTTCATTCACAACCTGTTAATTTATGGAAGTTTAGTTATTTGCTTCTAAATGCTTCAGAAAAACAAGGGGGAAAGTAGCTGCTTTTAGGTAACTATAGTAATAATCACATGAATTTAGAGCTGATTCCAACAAGACCACACAAAACAAACAACCATAAAACACGGGCGGAAGTACTGAATGGCCCTCTGTGGCCCCAGAAGCAGAGGGATTGAGGCCTCAACACTTTCATAGGCCTCACAGGCAAACAGCTGGAGGTCATGAGAGTGAATCAGAGTTTCCTCATTGAATAGGTATTTATTAGCACCTGCTCCTTGCCGGTTTTCAGGAGAAGGTTATGCAGGCCACAATCCTTTATCCTTGAGGCCTGATTGAGTTCAGAATTGAGAAGTTTTCCTGTTCACATTCAGAAGTACTTACTGTGTGTCTTGCCCAGCACCTCTTTTGCATCTGAGCCAGCATCCGAAGTCAGACAAAACAAAACAAAAAAAAGCATAAATATTGAAATTCACACTGAGATTATTAATAGCTTCATGTCAGTTCAGCCCAAATTTACATAATTTTTTCTTGCACTTTTGTAGGGGGAGGGTGCCTTATGCAAATTTCATTTAGTATGTATATAATTCATTATTATTATTATTATTATTATTATTATTATTATTGTATGTATTTGTTTATTTGCTTGTTTATTTTTATGGCCGGCTCAGCCTGCCCTGGGGGTGGGGCTGGCACAGCATGTGGGGCCAGGGATCAAACCGTGGTCCCTGGGGTTGCCTAAGCTTGCCTAAGCAGGCACTTTAGACCACTGACCCATCTCACCTGCCCCTGTATATAATTTTTATTAAAACAAATTTTTTTACTCTTATTTATTTGGTACAGGTCTACGTAGCTCAGACTCAGTTTTCCTCCTGTCTCAGCCTCCTCAGCTCTGAAATTACAGGCGTGCACCACTATACCAAATCTTGGTGGCTGGTACAGTACACTGGGAATTTCAGGGCTAGTACTGCATGTGGTACCAGGGATCGAACCAGGTCCTTGTGCTTGTCAGGCAGGTGCTTAGACCGCTGAGCTACCTCTCCAGTGCCTGTGTATATAATTTATAAATAAAAATTTTGAGGTGCATGCTAAAAATTATTTTGCTTTGAAAAGGTTTGGGCAATTAGTATAAACTATAATTTATAATTTAAAGACAGTTATACATTACTGCTACTTTGCTTATCTTTCTGTCTTTCCATATCAGCAAAAAGTCTGATCATTTATCATCTGATAGCTATTAGAACACTTGCAATGTTTGCATCTGCCACTGGGCCTACTAGTAGTGTATAGGATTTTCTTCAACAACAGATATTTTCACCATTGCCAATAGATATATGAAATAAATCTTTTTTTTTTGTCTTGGAATGGGGGATCAAACTCAAGACCTTGCACTTGCCAGGCAGGCACTTGTGCCCCTGAGCTATCTCCCCAGACCCTGAAATAAATCTTATTTTAATTTTTATTTCTTCGGTTTATGAACTCAAATGGTGCTGCACACCTGTAATCCCACTAAGCTAGCACAGGAAGACTGTCACAAGTTCAAGGCCAGCCTGGCCTAATAGCAAGACTCTAAGAAAAAAAAAAAAGAAAGAAAAAAATCTCTGTAAACCATCTTTATACCCTTTGTTTATAAGCTATTGATTTATTTTTCCTGTCTGTGTTCAATTTTTCCATTCGCTTGTAAGATAGATGTATGTTAGGAAAATTAATGTTTTGGATCATGTATGAAAATATTTGTCCCTAAGGCTGGCTAGAATTCTCAATTCTCCTGACTTAGCTGCTTAGATTCTGGAATTACAGTCATGTGCTACCTTGCCTGGGTGCAATTAAAACTTTTCATAGAATCAAAATGAGCAGCTTTTTGTTTTACAGCCCTGTAGTTTTATTTTTTTCTCAAAAGACTTCCCTGTTCCAGACTTACTAAAACGTAAATGCTTTGAGATTTACTTTTTAATTCTTTCATACTTCATTTTAAAACTTCCATAAAATAAATATAGAAATTGCTCTTTTTTAAAATTCAGTCTTAGCTCCCTGTAAATGTGGAATCCCGTCCCTGTGTGTTCTCCTACCCCCTCAGTAAGTAA
>PVKN010015631.1:0-18375 GCA_004027915.1 Capromys pilorides | reverse complement strand
TTATGACTGGCTCAGCCTGCCCTGGGGGTGGGACTAGTGCAGCATGTGGTGCTGGGAATGGAGCCACAGTGCCTGTGGTTGCCTAAACTTTCCTAAGCAGGAGCTTTAGGCCACTGAGCCATCTCACCAGCCCCAAACAGTTGTCTTTTTTTGCGGGACTGGAATTCAAAGTCAGACCTTGCATTTGCCAGGCAGGCACTTGTGCCACGGAGCTATCTCCCCAGCCCCTACTATTTTATTATCTGAAACCTCAAAAGTCCTACAAATATGTCAATATGTGATCTTTACATCCTAGAAAAAGTGATAAATTGTGTGTGTGTGTGTGTGTATATATATATATATATATATATATATATGTATTTTTTTTTTTTTAATGGCTGGTTCAGCCTACCCTGGGGGTGGGTCTGGAGCAGCATGTGTGCCGGGGATCGAACTGTAGTCTCTGTGGTTGCCTAAGCTTGCCTAGGCAAGTGCTTTAGACCACTGAGCCATCTCGCTGGCCTTGTATAAATACTATGATTGCTAATAAGGCACTGATTTATTATGCCTATTTATTTATTTATTTATTTTTATGGCTGGCTCAGCCTGCCCTGGGGGTGGGGCTGACACAGAATGTGTGCTGGGGATTGAACCGTGTTCCCTGGGGTTGCCTAAGCTTGCCTAAGAAGGCACTTTAGACCACTGAGCCATCTTGCCGGCCCCTATTATGCCCCTTTAAAATATTTACTGGAGGGCTGGCAAGATGGTTCAGAGGTCTAAAGCACCTGCTTAGGAAAACTTAGGAACTGGAAGGAACGCAGTTCAATCCCCGGCATCACGTGCTGTGCCAGCCCCAACTCCAGGGCAGGCTGAGCCAGCCATAATACAAAAATAAATAAATAAATAAATATTTTTTTTAAAAAAAGACTACATAACACAGTTTTCATACGACATGCATTAAAAAATAAATAAATAAATAAATAAAAAAAATATTTACTGGATAGGCCTAGGGAGATAGATCAGTGGTGTAAGCACCTGCCTGGCAAGTGCAAGGTCTTGAGTTCAATCTCTGGTACCACACACACACACACACACACACACACACACACACACAATAATAATAATAATAAAATAAGATAAAAAATAAAAAATTATATATATATTTATAATAAATACAATACATACTTGAAATTTCTGAATTTTTGGAAGCTTTCCCCATTTCATGCATATAGCTAATGCTTGTAAACATAGTCAGTAAACATTTGAATGAATGAATGAATCACTAGCTCCAAACAGAAAGGTACAGGGTAAAGATTTTTTTTGCCATTAGATTCTCACCTGGAATTTGAAAAATTAAAAATATGTGAAAAGAGCCATCCTGCTGTCTCTGGGGATGGCCCGGTGAAGGATTTATGGGTGCCCTTTCACCTTCTGGCCCCATCAGACCTTGCCCCTTTCAGGTACTAAGAATGAGGCTGTTTACTGCTGCTCCCCAGCTGCCCTTTGATCTCGGCACCTGGGGCCTATGCAAAGAAATAAAGGAGCCTCAGGAGAAGCCTCAAACATTCCCACCCCAAACATTCCCACCCAGCAGGACGCGCAGAGCAGCATTCTTTGCTGCCCCCACCTACCTCTCTGCTGGGCAGTATCAGTGGCAGGACAGGGCCTTGGCCCCACCTATCTGCAGATAGCTAAGGAGTCAACATTCTAGTCACAGCTCAAACCAGCTGAGAAAGCACTGAAGCCCCTGGGCGATAAGACCTGGGGAGTGCTTACCTCAAAAGTAGAATGATTCACTTTACCAGGAAAAATGACCCTTCCTTCCGCTGGGAAGAAAGCAAAATGTGAATGAAGCTAAACACCAGAAAATGCAATGAAATAAGTGAGGCAGTGTGTATTCTAAAGCTGCTCAAGATTTGGAGAGATGAGAAGAGAAATACAGGCTTTTTTAGAGAAAAAAAAGAGTGCTTCATTGTTTTCCTGCTAAATGCTAGAAAGATTATTAATTCTCAAAGATGACTGATGTGGAGCAGAGAGTAAAGAGTAAATAATAGACGGTAAAGATTAGCTGTAAATAGAACTAATTTACTAAGGTCAAAACATGTTAAAAAAAAAAAAAAAGAATTTAGGGCTGGGGAGATAGCTCTGGAATAAGTGCTTGCCTGGCAAGTGCAAGATCCTCAATCCTTGGTATGGCAAAACAAAAAAACATGTCAAGCTGCTAGAGATATAATTCAGAGACACAGTGTCTGTCTGGCAAGTGCGAGGTTGTGAGTTCAATTCTTAGTACTAAGCAAACAAAAAATCATGTCGAGTTGAATATAGTGGCTGGGTGTGCTGGTGCATGTCTGTAATCCCAGCAGTCCAGAGGCTGAGGCAGGAGGGTCCTTGAGAGTTAGAGACCAGCCTGGGCTACAAAGTGAGCTCAAGGTCACCCTGACTGCATAGAGACCCTGTCTAACAGAAGACAGATAGACAAATAAATAAATCTCTTTTGACTGTATTCTAATGAAATTCTAAGGTTAACCCGTGTTAAAATTTTGCATATATGGAATTATTAGTTCAAAGATATCTGTATTTTAAATTTTGAAAAATATCTGGGCATGGGGTCGCTGGGGATGGTGAAGCACAGTATGGCAAATTCAAGCCCCTCCTGGGCAATTTAGCAATTTGGGGTGACCTGAAAATCAAATGTGAGGGAGGGCCCTGGCATTTTGGTTCACACAATGGGGCCTGCTGTGCTGGCAGGGGGCGCTTTAGAAGAGGATGGACCAGCAGCTAGAGCTGGTCCCCAGGAGGTGGGGCCTGCTGGTGGGCAGGAAGGGGTGCGGGAATTTCCCCGGCTTCTCCCGCCCCCACTTCCCTGCCCCAACAGTGTGGGCAGCTCTCCTCAGCCTAGGCCCCACTACCACGCTGCAATCTGCATAGGAACTGGGGACGGAAATTAGCCTCTTGCCCTATATACGATGAGTGACAGGAACTGGGGCTGAGTCATGAGAAAAGTGACTAAGGATAGGCGGTGAAGCAACTTAGAGTGAAAGGCCTGGGTTCAGTGTTTTCTTCTAATTACCTGGGAGGCTTTGTTAGAGCCTCATGTTAACTGCATGTTAACCGCTTTTAATGTGTCCTAGCCCATAAGGGAAATAGGATGTAATTTTTATGTTGAAAGCCAGCCAAAAAACCATAGGCTTCTGTTTTTGTAGTTGCTAATAATGTTTGTGATTCATGTCCTCATAGTCCTCATAAAAAATACGAGTAATGACCCCCCCCAAAAAAAAAAAAAGTGGCAAAAACTTGTTTAGAATGATTTAATTCTTGCTGGCGAGACCTCTCAGTGGCCTAAAGTGTCTGCTTAGGCAAGCGCAGGATTCGTGGGTTCGATCCCTGGCACCATATGCCGTGCCAGCCCCACCTCCAGGGCAGGTTGAGCTGGCCATAACATAATTAAGAAAAAAAGAATGATTTCATTCTTGTTTGTCTTTTTGAGACAAGACCTTGTTTTGCAGTTTAGGCTGGCTTTGAGCTCACTTTGTAGCCCAGGCTGGTCTTGAGCTCACAACGATCTTCCTGCTTCAGCTTCCAGAGTGCTGCGATTACAGGTGTGTGCTATCACGCCTGGCTAGAATGACCTCATTCTTATGAATAAGAATATAGAGAGACTGAGCAGATAAGCTTAGCAGGTATAAGTGCCTGCCTGTCAAGTGCAAGGTCCTGAGTTTGACTCTTGGTACCAATAAAAAAAATAAACCCATGATTACTCCATAGGAACAAAACATGGAACATTATCCTATACAAGTAACAGTGGTCAATTCTAGCTAGTAGGGCTATAGAGGTCTTTATTTATATACATTTTTCTGGAATGAAAGAAAACAAGCCAGTTGTGGTGCCACATGACTGTAAATCACAGTATTCTAGGAGGCTGAAGCAGGAGGATCGAAAGTGCAAGCCTGGGCTGGGGACATAGCTCAGTGGAATAAGTGCCTGCCTGGCAAGTGCAGGGTCCTGAGTTCAAGCCCCAGTAGTGCAAAAAAAAAAAAAAAGTTGAGTTTCGGGCCAGCGAGATGGCTCAGCAGTCTAAAGCGCCTGCTTCGGCAAGCTTAGGCAACTGCAGGATCCGAGGTTCGATCCCCGGCACTACATGCTGTGCCAGCCCCACCCCCAATGCAGGCTGAGCCGGCCATAACATAGATAAATAAATAAATAAATAAATAAATAAATAAATAAAATAAAGTTAAAAAAAGAAAGAAAGAAAGTGCAAGCCTAAGCACTTGGGAGGCTGAGGCAGGAGGATCAGTATGAGTTCGAGACCAGCCTGGGCTACAAAAGTGAGCTCAATGCCAGCCTCTACTGCATAATGAGACCCTGTCTCAAAAAAACAAAAAACAAAAACAAAACAAAATAAAAACAAAAAACCCCTGTTCAACACTTGCCAAAGTGCTGAAACTCATACTAGACAACGAGGCACTCCCGGGCCGTCTTGTTCACTCGCATCTAATCTGGTTGCCTCTGACTTTGCCGTGAGTCCCTCTGCTTTTGAACACGGTCACTTGCTGCTTCTGCCTGCTGACAGTCCGTGCCAGGGCAGCTCCAATGCGCCTCCACCCCTGCTCTTGCAGCTCTCAGAAGTTATCGTGCTGTCGTGTGCGTCCATACCACACTTCCGGGGGTTGACAGCTTTATCCTAGGACAGCCGGACTGACCACACTTCTATGGCGCACTATTTTTTTTTTTTTTTTTAAATAAACTTTATAAGGGGCTAGGGAGATAGCTCCATGGCACAGCTCCTGGCAAGTGCAAGGTTGTGAGTTCAAACCCCGGTCACGCAAAACAAACAAACAAACAAACAAACAAACTTTTTGTGGCCAGCTCAGCGTGCTCTGGGGGTGGGGCTAGTGCAGCATGTGGGGTTGGGGATCGAACTGTGGTCCCTGTGGTTGCCTAAGCAGGTGCTTTAGACTGCTATCTCACTGGCCCCTCCTTTCCTTTTTTTTTGGTACCAGGAATTGAACTCAGGACCTAGCGCTTGCCAGGCAGACACTTGGGCAGCAGAGCTACATCCCTGGCTTGCCTGCATATATTGATTCCTTTAATTTCTTTGTTTTCTTCTAGCCTTCAGCATGGTGCTTCTAGTTATAAAGCTCACAGTGTGTGGGGGGAAGGTGATAGGGATGGCGTAGTACAGTTTTCATCTGGTATTAGACAGGGAAGCACAGGAGATGGGTAGGGCTCTAATGCCACGAGGTCCTCGTCGTAGCACACCCAGATTGGAGTATGTGAGAGTCCCCTCCCTGGCTGAGCAGCGTGACTTCTGCTCTGTGCGGAATGTGCCAATGTGCGGGACAGGCACATAACTTCAATCGAGAGGCAGGATGGGGATAGTGTAGGAAGACCTTCTCCTAACTGAGCAAGAGGCGGGAGGGAGTTGAGGAAGGGAGGGAGGGAGGGCGGCAGGCAGACCAGCGGTAGTATTTCCAACTGCAGGTCAGGCACAGCATGGGCTCCAGCCAGGATGGGGTGCACGTGATCCTGCAAGATTCCAGCTCAGCCAAAAGGGGGGAGACCAGTGAGTAGGAAGAGGCTGAGAGGAGGGGCCACAGAGATTTATCATAAACGGCCAAGTATGGCACGGAGGCCAGGTCAAGGTGCCCGGATGCTGTTCTAAACGTCAAACAGCTGGCAGGTTCGGCATGCTGGTGACAGGCCCAGCACTGAGGCTTTGGGCAGAGACTACACTTAGGGATGAGTCAGGAGGCTACGTGTACTGAGGATGATGGGCCCTGGGCCCCAGTCCTGGCAGAGGGCCCAGGATGCAGTGTCCGGCGTGTACAGAACGGAAAAATTATATCATGGCTGGGAACCGGGGCTCACACCTGTAACCCCAGCACCCTGTGACTCTGAGGTAAGAGGATCAAAAGCAAGACGATCTCAAAAAATACAAAACAAAAATATATATACACAAAAGGCCCAGGGATGTAGCTCAATGTGAAAGGGCTGGGTTCGCTCCCTACACCCGCCCTCTGCCCCCACCTCTGCCCCCCTGTAAATGCAAACCTTTGTTTTAATTAAATTTCTGATAGTCTCTGGCCTGAGTGCAAACTGCTAAAGCATCATGGCCCTGATTTAACATGGCGTAATCCCCAAAACAAGTTTATTTTCTTAATGACCATGTCCTACACCTTCCCCTCTCCACTCCTGGATACCTTTCCTGCACACACAGGAGAGACCCCAATCACCTTTTTGCCTGGCAGGCACTTGTGCCCCTGAGCTATCTCCTCGCCCCCCCATCACCTTATTTTTTTTTTTTTTAAACTTCATTTATTTATTTATATTATGGCCAGCTCAGCCTGCCCTGGAGGTGGAGCTGGCTCAGCATGTGGTGCCAGGGATTGAACCATGGTCCCTGTGGTTGCCTAAACTTTCCTGATCTGGTGCTGTAGACTGATGAGCCATCTTGCCGGCCCCCCCATCGCCTTCTTATGTGTCACTGAAACTGTCCCTCAAGCTCCACCCTTAGCACAAGTCCATAAAGTCTCAGGTCCTCCCATGTCAGATTGTCTCTGTGTTCTCAGAGTGGATAACATATCCCCCACCCTTCTGTCACTTCTGCTTCTTTGCTGGCCAAATGCCTACCAATTTCTTTGTTTGGTTTTGTTTTTCCTTGAATACTATTATTTTTTTATTTAATTTTAATCCCCCCTCCCCCCCAAACTGGGGATCAAACTCAGGATCTTGTACTTGCGAGACAGGCACTTGTACCCTTGAGCTATCTCCCCGGCCCTGTTTTTCCTTGATATAGCTGGGGAAAATAAAGTATAGAAATAGTTGTGAGAAAGCAAGACAAATCATGTAGAACCTGACCTTGGGGCATTTATTCAATACACACTTAGTAACTATATATTGGGCTTTGTTGCTATTATTTGCTGTCACACATGGAGAGATACCGTATTCTCATGGCTTAAGCTGTTACTAAGTTCTCAGAATGTGCTGTCTGAAGCCAGGCGTGGTGGTGCACATCAGTAGTACCAGCACTCAGGAGGCTGAGGCAGGAGAATCACTGCAAGTTCAAGACCAGCCTGGACTACAAAGTGAGCTCAAGGCCAACCTGAACTGCATAGTGAGATTCGGTCTCAAAAGGACAAATGTACTGTCTGCCTAAGCAAAGAAGCCTGTCTGAGGGCCGGTGGCCTCCACAGTGGAGTGGGTCTTCATGAAATGTCCCAGCTAATCTTGGTTTATTTATATTCATCCTGAATTCCTCCATATCTCCTTTCCTCTCCTGCTGAGCTTTAGCAGCCACTCCAAGTGGTAGATAAGGCTCTAACCCCGGATCAACCAGGCAGCTCTGGATGTGGAATGTGGGGCACTCGGGGCAGAGGCTAACCTGGAGGAGGCAGCCAGAGAAGAGGAAACTTGAGACCCTGAACATGGGGACCATGCACCAAGGGAAGCAGCTGAAGCAGTCTTCTCTCTCTCTCTCCCTCCCTCCCTCCTTTGAGACTCCATCTCCTATCTTGCTAAATGGTCTTTTATGCAGTTCAGGCTGGCAATGGGTTCACTTTTGTAGCCCAGGCTGTTCTCCAACTCACACTGATCTTCCTGCCTCAGCCTCCCAGGTGCTTACAGGCATGCGCCACCACATCCAGCCCACCACACATTTTGAATTTGTGATTCTCCTGCCTCAATTTCCCAGTGTGCTGGTACTATAGGCGTGCACCTCCACGCCTGGTCCCTTCCTAGTTCTACTGCAACCATCACTGTGATTCAGCACCCATTTATCTATCCCTAGGGTTGATCGGTAGACAGTATTTCTTTTTTTGTTTTGCAGGACTGGGGCTTGAACTCACGACCTTGCACTTGCCAGGTAGGCACTTGTGCCACGGAGCTATCTCCCCAGCCCTTTTTTCTTTTCTTTCTTTCTGTTTTTTTAGACCGGCTCTTGGGCGTGGTCCAGGCGGCCCTGAGCTCATTTTGCAGCCCAGGCAGCCCACCTGCCCAGGAGCACCTTGTATTCTGGTGGGTTTTCCTTTCACTGTAACCAGCTTCTTTTCCCTAACAGCCAAGGAACACTTTATGAAGCACGTCCCATAAAGTCCTTTGGATGTCTCGCAGCGAAACAACATCTAAACACAACGCAAGTGCCACGGGTGGTGCTGCCCCAGGCCACCGGGCGACGTTTCTCTCTCCTTCGCACTTTCCTTGCTAGCGAACTCTGATCCCGCCCTGTGTGGGTGTCATCCGGGCAGAGCCCCACAGGCATCCCAGAGTTAAATCCTCTTCAACCCCTCACCTTTCTCGCTCACCCTTCGCCTCAGAGTCACATTTTTTGGGGGGAGGGGTCAACGAGGGCTGGTTTGATCTAGTGTCCCCCCCACCTGCCCGCGACTCGTCCCTCCCCGGAACCCCTCCATGTCCCGCACTGTCCGCCCAGGCTGAGGAACAGGCGGGGCGCGACCCTCGACGCTAGCGGTCAGGCAGGACGCGCCGCTCCGGGTCTGCGGGCTGCGTCACTGCGCATGCGCTTAGGCAGAGTCACGCTCGCGGAAGCGGCGGGGTTGAGCGGAGGTGACGCTGGGAAGGGGAGGCCGTAACCACGGCAACGACAGGGAAAAAACACTGAGAGACGGTGCTGGGCTTCTTCCTGCAGTCGCAGAAGATGCTAAAGGACAGGGACCGGAGCAAGGGGAGTCGCTGTGGCTGATGGCTGGAGACTGATCGCCCTGCTTCCCTTTTCCCTTCTTGGCATCTTTCTTTTTTGGTCTTGAGACTGGGTTGGCCTTGAACTTCGTTTGTAGCCTAGGCCAGAATTGAACTCCTAGCGATCCTCCTGCCTCAGCCGTCCGAGTGCTGGGTTACAGGCATGTGCCCTTGCGCCCGGCTTCTTGTCATCCTTGCTCCAGATTGCACAGAATAAGGCGTTATCTAGCAGTCTTAAACAGAAATTGCTAAGGTGCTGCTCCGTCCCCTAGGCCTGAGGAGGATTCATTAAATCAGGTACAGTGAAGACAGAGCCTAGGATTGTGTCACTAAATTATTTTTATTGGGGTGACAAGTGTGCTGTTAATACTGTTCATTTTTTCCTAGGTGACTAGCCTTTAAACATAATTTATTTTTTTAACTTTATTTATTTATTTATGTTTTGGCTGGCTCAGCCTGCCCTGGGCATGGGGCTGGCACAGCATGTGGTGCCAGGGATCGAACCGCGGTCCCTGAGGTTGCCTAAGTAGGCGCTTTAGACTGCTGAACTATCTCACCAGCCCAGTGAGTAGCCTTTAAAGAGTTATGAGTTATCTTCTAGTCATGAGGCATACTTGTGGTTCATTTTTCACTCCTGTCCATCTGTCTTAGCTATAAAACAATTTTTAATTTTGAATGAAACATAATTAGGCAAGAAAATCTGCTAGTGTATATGATAAAGGTCATAAATCGTGGTTGAATCATAGTGGCTTTTCTTACTACAAATAATGTGACTCTCCACTGGGGCAGCTTTAAATGTCAGAATTCACTGTATAAAGTTAAGGCTGGGGGGCTGGGGAGATAGCTCTGTGGCACAAGTACCTGCCTGGCAAGTGCAAGGTCGTGAGTTTGAATCCTGGTCTTGCAAAAACAAAACAAAACCTAAAAGAATATAAGTTGAGGCTGGTTATAAACACTGCTACCATGGGCAGCTTATGCTTTAAAAGTATCCTCTTTTAAATTTTATTTTTAAACTTTATGTTTGAGACAAGGTCTCCTTATACTTTTTTTTAAATAATGGCTGGCTGAGCCTTCCTTGGGGGTGGGGCTGGCACAGCATGTAATGCCAGGGATCGAACCATGGTCCCTGTGGTTGCCTAAGCTTTCCTAAGTAGGTGCTTTAGACCGCTGAACCATCTCGCTTGCTCCGACAAGGTCTCCTTAAATTGCAAAGTTGCCAGCTAGGATGAAATTTGCAGTCCTTGCCTCAGCCTTCCTAAGAGCTGGGATCATGCATGTGTGCCACCATGCCCACTGGCAAACATTTTACTTTTTAGTTCTAAAATAAAGCCGGGTGTGGTGGCACACGCCTGTAATCCCAGCACTTGGGAGGCTGGGCAAGAGGAGCCTTGTGAGTTTGAGACACATAGAAAGATGGTGCTCCATGCTCTCTGTGGAGATGGGAGGGGGCTAAAAAGCTGCAGCGCTGATACAGATGTGTGCTCATCCTCTATAATAAGCGTATTGACTGCATATTACAATGTATGCTAATAAAAACTCAAGGGCCAGACAGACAGCTCAGTGGAATACAGTGCTTATGCAGAGTGCAGCTGCTGCAGTTCCATCCCTGTTACGCAGTGTTGGCCCCAATCCCAGGGCATGCTGAGATGGCCACTGAGACTGGGTGTGGTGGCATAGGCCTATAATCCCAGCGCTTGGGAGGCTAAAAACAGGAGAATCGCTATGAGTCTGATCTACGATCTACATAGTGAGACCCTGTAGACCCTGTACTAAATACATTTAAAAAAAAGTCAAGATATATTAGCTGGCCAGGGTGGCACATGTTTATAATACTAGCACTTGGGAAGCTGAGGCAGGAAGATCACTGAGTTTGATGCCAGCCTGGGCCAGTGGCTAGGGATATGGCTCAGTGCCCTAAGTGGATGCCTGGCAATTGCAAGGTCCTTAGTTTCCAGCACACACACACACACACACACACACACACACACCCTAGGGGTGGGGCTGGCACAGCATGTGGTGCCGGGCATCGAACCTGGATCCCTGTGGTTGCCTAAGCTTTGCTAAGCGGGTGCTTTAGACTGTTGACCCATCTCGCCAGCCCCCTATTTTATTTTATTTTTACTTTTTTTTTTTTTTCCTTTGGCGGTTCCAGGGATTGAACTCAGGACCTTGTGCTTGCCAGGCAAGCACTTATTCCTCTGAGCTATCTCCCTGGCTCCTTGGCTTTATTTTAGAATTACATAGTAAACTGCCAGGGAACATTGTGGCATGTTCATTGTGGCACACGCCCATTATTCCAGCTCTTAGGCTGAGTGAGGCTAGATTGTAAATTTCATCCTACCTGGCAGTTTAGCAATTTAATGAGACCTTGTCTCAAACAAAGTTAAAATTTAAAAAAGGATGCTATTTTTGGGTGAAGTCTCTGTCTAATCCCCTCCCAGAAGAAAAAGCTTAGTATAGAGACATTTATTAACATTATTATTTGTTTTTGTTTGTTGTCTGTTTGAGACGGGGGTCTCACTATGTAGTGTGGGCTGGCCTTGAGCTCACTCTGTAGCAGAGGCTGATCTCGAACTCACAATGATGCTCCTGCGCAGCTTCCTGATTCCTGGGATTACAGGCGTGACATGATTGGACAATTTTTTGTTTGTTTGTTTCTTATTTTTTTTGACACACCAGGGATCAAACTCAGGACCTTGTGCTTGCCAGGCAGTTGCTTATGCCACCGAGCAATATCCCTGGCCCGGATTAGGCAATTTTGAGGGCCAAGTGGAGGCTGAGACCTTGTGCCATTTCTGGTGATGGGTGGAGCTGTCTTTTACAGCCTGCAACCTACTGGGCCAACGGTTGCTCAGCCAGAAGAAGGGGTGCCCAGTTTTACTTCCAAGGTGCTGCCCTTAGGCAACCTGCCCTTTAGTCACAGGTGTAGCCCACACATGTAATCCTAGCACTAGAGGCTGAGCCAGGAGGCTCCCAAATGGGGAACTCAGTTTGGGTGCTGTCCTAAAAAAAAAAGGTCTAGCTCAGGCTCAGCAGAAGTTAATTTCTAGCTGTAAATTAAACGCTAAGAAACTTATAGATATATGTGTGTGATGGGTTTAAAGATGTTATTTGGGAATAAACAAGAAAATCTTGCCCTGCGGACAGCTGCTCCTCGCTTTGTTTCGGGGCACTAGCGCCTGCCTCCCGCCCACTCTCCGGCCTTGCACAGCCTCTCCTGTTCTGCTTTCTGCTCTGGCCTTTCCTCTCGCGGTAGTGAGGGTATTGAACAGGGGATTTTAGCTCAGCAGCACCAATACCTGCCAGGCAAGTGCAAGGTCCTGATTCCCAGTACCATCCCCCCAAAATACCAAAATAAGCAGCCAGTCTAGCATTTACAAGGGGGAGCTCAGTCTCAGGTCTTGCGGTGACGTCCCTGCCCTGCCCTGCGCTGGCCCTTCGCTTCCCGCACTCGCCGCGTATCCCGATCTGGTCTCTAGTTCATGGAGATCCTCTCTCAGCCTCAGCCTCAGCCTCAGCCTCAGCCTCAGCCTCAGCCGAGCGCCACTGAGCCGGGCTCACAAATTTAATCTCTTCTCCGGAGGGCTTTGCCTCCTGAGGACACCAGATCCACAGACCAATTCTCACCTCGGGCCCACCGCTGCTATTTGCAGGCTGCTTTTTTTCTCCTTTTCGGGTCCTATCATTAAGTGGTACCCGGAGGGGGCCAAGAAGATAGACACTGCCCCCTGGCGGCCACTGGCCAAATCGCGCCGCCGCTGGGGGGGGGGGTACCCCAGCACCATAGCAACGGCGCGTGGGGGGGGGAGGGAAGGAGGCGTGGGTGGAACCCTTCTGCTCCTTCCTTCCGAGCCATGCGCGCTTTCCTTCCAGTAATTATCTGTCCCGGCTGCCAGGCTGATTTCCCTCAAAATACAGTTCATCTTAAAGAGGCGTTTTAGACCGCTGAACCATCTTGTTGCCCAAAATACGTTTCATCTTTATTTATTTTTAATTTAATTTACTTTTTTTTTGAGGAACCGGGGCTCGAACTCAGGAGCTCACACAAATAAGTTTCCTCTTTAAAAACTCATGAGAAGCCCTTCTTAGTTGGGCTTTCTTTAGCTGGGTGTGGTGGAGCACATCTGGAGCTCATCCTGGCCAGTTTAGCAAGCGTAACTCACGGGAAGGCCGGGACAGCTTAGTGATGGAGCGCTTGAGACCCTGTGTTCAACACCAAAACGTCTTTGTTTTTTGGTCTTTTGGGGACAGTATTGTCTGTGCAGCTCAGGCTAGCCTCAGCTCACTTTGTACCCCAAGCTGGTCTCCAACTAGCAGCGATCCTCCTACCTCAGCCTCCCAAGAGCTGGGCTCACAGGCGTGCGCCACCACGTCCAGCTTCTTCACCTAACCTCCTTTATCTGAAAACTCTCAAAGCACGACAGTGAGCTCCACGCTCCCTGTGCTGCCCATGACGCTGCTCCGAGCTGTTTCCCAGCTCTCAGTCCCTGACAAACACAGCTCCCTGGAAGTCCCCGCTGTTGGGATAGCGAGTCATCCGCTGGCCTGGTCACTCCCCTCACTCCTGGAAGAGAGACAAGCCTGACTAACCCCCTGGGTGCGCGCCACTCCAGCGGTCACGTCTTGGCCGCCAGCCACTGCTGAGTCACCGCACGCACACGGCCTGGCTGCCGTCGTCACTTCCAGTTCTCTCCTTTCTGGCTCACTTTTGTCCTTTAGTTCCAGGGGAGGCCCTGACCCTTGCACCCTCTGTGGCTTCTGTCCTGCACTGGCGGGGGCGCCCTGGACTCGCGCTCTCCTCTCCCGCAGAGTGGGGCCTCCACCTGAGCGATGGCTCAGCTCCCAGGGCTTCCTAACCGGATCTCTAGAAGCCAAGGCCTTTCGGAACTTCCTCCTCACCACTGTCCACTCTGCTCTTCACATCTCCTAGCTGAAATGACCTGATTCAGCAGCTCTCAGCACTCATGCGCAAACGGGAATCTCCTGGCCCTGCCTAGCCCCCAGTGTTTCGCAGAGTAAAGTTGCAACCCTCCCCCTGCGTGGTGGCACATGCCTGCGATCCCAGCTTGCTTGGAGGCTGAGGCAGGAGGATTGCAAATCCAAGTCCCGCCTGGGCAATTTAGTGACTTACTGAGGCCCTGTCACAAAATTAAAATATAATAGCACTAATGAGCATTTTTGTTTAAACTGTGGACAAAGACTTATAGACAGGTGCAAAAAATACATTGTCATTTGAAATCCAGAACTATTTAGTAGCTTTGATATAATAAGTAATACTATGGCCATGTGTGGTGGAGCACGCCTGTGACCCTACTCACTGGAGGCTGAAGCAAGAGGAATGCCGGTTCAAGGCAGCCTGGACTGCATAGTGGAAGCCTGCCTCAAAAAGCCCAAAATGTCCCCAAAGTAATATCCTTATATTATAACATTTTTCCTTTCCAATACATCTGTGCCATAATATCTTTATTTTTTTAAAAAAATTTTTAGCGGCTGGGGAGATAATTCCATGGCACAAGTGCCTGCCTGGCAAGTACAAGGTGAGTTTGAGTCCTGGTCCCGCAAAAGAAGAAAAACAAAACAAATGAATTTTTTTTGTGTGTGTTTTGGGAAAGGTCTACAGGATGTTCAGAGTCTCACCACTAGATTGGACTTGTAGTGATTTGCCTGTTCACAGCCTCCCAAGAGCTGGGATTACAGGCACACGCCACCATGCCCACTCTCAGTTGCCTCTTATTGCCATTGCAGCACACCCCAGGGGTGGGGCCAGCACAGCAGGCCTAGGGATCGAAACCCTGGCCCCTGTGCCTGCTTGCAGGTGCTTTAATCCATTGAGCTATTTGACTGGGCCTTGTGTCATAATATCTTTAAACAAGACTTTCTCTAATGATATAGAAGTCAGAAAAGTAGACACTTTCAGGATAGTCAGGGGCTAGATTCTATTTCTCAAAGCATGGTGGTGGGTACTGAAAGTGTTCATTAAAAAATTCTTCTGACACTGATTCCTTGATAGGAATTGAAGGATTTTTTGTTTTGGCTGGCTCAGGCTGCCTTAGGGGCAGGTCTCATGCTCCATGTGGGGGAGGGTATTGGACCATGGTCTCCAGGGAGAGAGTGAGTTTGCCGAATCATGTGCTTTAATCCACTGAGCTACCTGGCAAGCCCCCTCCTTCATAGGAATTGAGAGAGTAATTATCTTGATTTTCTGTCCTGTGAAGGTGAGTGCCCACATCTATATTTCCTCTTATTCTGCAGTGTGGGGCTTGGTTCCAGGGCCACATGCACGCCAGGCAAGCATTCTAGCACTGAGCTATGCCCCAGCTTTTGTGCTCTCTCTTTTTTTTTTTTTGCAGAACCGGGAATCTAACTCAGGACCTTGCACTTGTGCCCTGAGCTATCTCCCCAGCCCCTGTGCTCTCTTTTGAAGTGAAATCTCCCCTCATTTTCTAGACAGGTTCTCACTGTGTTGCCCAGGCTGGCCTTGAACTCAACAGCGATCTCCCTGCCTTAGCCTCCCAAGCGCAAGTGCCGGGATCACAGGTGTGCACCGCCACGCCAGGCTTCCTAAGCTTTTGCTACAACAGTTGATGCTGGTTTCCACTTTATCTCCAAATCTGACCCTCTCAACTCTTTTCTTGCACATACTGCTCAAGGTCAGGGCTTTCCATGTCACCCACAGCAGATCTCAGTGACAATCTGGACCTTATCTCCTAGGTGCACCTGACTGGGTTTGCTGGAGCAGGTGCTTGAAAAACTGAGCTAATCCGCAAAACCCTTCTCCTTTTGTTTGGTGCAGTACCTCGAGCTGAAATCTGTTGGCGTGGTTGGGCTGTGACCACTGCCCTTTGCAGTCCAAGCAATCTGAGCGCTTTGCACTCTTCCTCCCTCGGCACTTGGCCCCTCCCAGCATGGCCCATGAGGGCCACCGTCCCATGTGACAGTGGAGGCAAATGTGATCTCGCCCCCTGCCACAGATACAGATTCCAGCAGTGTCTCGTATGCTCCCGTGTCGCTTGGCACATGTAGAGATTCACGCGATGCAGGCCACAGTCTCGACCCAGAACCATCTTCACAGGGAGCAGCCTTCCCTGTTGAAGTTGGTCTGTTCCCAGCCCCAGCCACTCCTCGCCCTCTGTCTGTACAGCTTTGTCACTTTACAATACTAGGATGGTTTGGAAACTAACCTTTGGAGCTAACTCCTTGCACTCAGCATGAGTCTCTCAAAATCTATCCAAGTGTCTGGAACAAGTCCATCTCTTCTTCTGAGCTGTACTCTATAGTAGGAATGAGTGTTTTTTTTTTTTTTTTTTTTTGCCTTTTTGAGACAGGGTCTTGCTGTGCAGTTCAGGCTGGCCTTGAGCTCACTTTTGTAGCCCAGGATGGTCTTGAACACACACTGATCCTCCTGCCTCAGCCTCCCAAGTGCTGGGATTAATAGGCGTGTGCTACCACACCCGGCTATGAGTGTGGTTTGACATTTCCGCTGTGGGTTTTTTTTTACGTGTTTGGTACAGGGTCTTACCACACAGCTTGGACTCGTAATGATCCTCCTGTTTCAGCCTCCCAAGCGCTGGGATTACAGGTGTGCGTCACCACACTGGGTCTCAGTGGCCAGTTCAGTGTGCCCAGGTGACGGGACCAGCTGGGGATGTGCTTCGGGGGATCACACCCTGGTCCTTGCACTTATCTAAGCAGATGCTTAGTCCACTGAGCTATCATGTCAGCCCAACACTTTACCTGTTAAAGGCTTCCGGGTGGTTTATAGTTTGGGTCTACAAGAAAAGTGTTATGGCTAGTCACAGGTTCATGGGACTATGCTATAATTTAAGTTTGGGAAAATTAAACTTCTATGACTATTTCTATGTTTATACTTAGGTGGTTTCTGTATGGTCAGGCTTTATTTTCTGGGATAGCTACCCCAAAGCTCAGTTGCTGGTCATATGGTAGGTTCACTGCTTGCTTTGTAAGAAACTATCCACATACTTTACCAGAGTGCATGTACCATTTTACATTTTTACCATTGATATGGAACTACCTTAACAGCATTGGCATACCCAGGGTTTTTCACTTTAGCCATTCTCATAGGTACACAGTGATACTTCATTGTGGTTTCATTCATATTTCCCTAATGGCTAATAATATTCATCATCTTTTCATGTGCTTCATTATATCTGTATAAGGCCTGATAAAATAGTATTTAAAGTTTAAAAAATTATTACAGTAAAACAGGGCATGGTGGAACCCCTGTAATCCCAGCACTTGGGAGGCTGAGGCACGAGGACTGCCATGAATTCAGGGTCAGCCTGCACTACATAGGGAGACTTTGTCTCACAAAACAAAAAACAAAAATAAATAAAAATACAAGGTGGTTGGGGCTATAGCTTAGTGTGAAAGTCCTGAATTCAGTTTGTTCCCAGTAACAAATACGATGACTTTGATTCCCCTGTGTGATATCTTGGCTCTTATAGTTTTGGGCTTCTACTGTCCTTCCAGGGCTGTCTCACAATTGCCACAGGATGGTATCACCTTTTTAATATGCTGACTTTTATTTTATTTTATTGGCCAGCAAGATGGCTCAGAGGTCTAAAGCACCTGCTTAGGAAAGCTTATGCAATCGCAGGGACCGTGGTTTGATCCCCAGCAGCACATGCTGCGCCAGCCCCACCCCCAGGGCAGGGGTCAAACTCATGACCTTGTACTTGCCAGGCAGGCACTTGTGCCATGGAGCTATCTCCCCAGCCCCAATGTGTGGATTTTTAGGGTCTCCCAAAGATGCCCTTTAAAAAAATATATGTTAAAGAAGCTGGGTGTGGTGGCACATGCCTGTAATCCCAGCACTTGGGAGGCTGAGGCAGGAGGATCAGTGCAAGTTCGAGACTAGCCTGGGCTACAAAAGTGAGCTCAAGGCTAGCCTGAACTGCATAGTGAGACCCTGTCTCAAAAAGACCAAAAAAAAAAAAGTTAAAGAAGAGGCAGCGTCACTTCTCTTCTCCCAGGTCCCAGCTTCTTTAACAATGACAATCATTCAAGACGCCAGCAAACCAGGGAGAGCAAGTTGGAGTCTGTGGGTACTGAGCGATCTTGCCAGCAGGGGGCGCTACTCCACCTACCCTGCCCTTGCCCAGCAGATCCAGGTCTGCGCGGAGGAATCAGTCCCGCCTTTTTTACCGATTCCCTCTACTCTCTGGGTATCATCGGTGCTGACCCGTTACACGAGTATCCGACTGTGCTTTTAATTGTGGATAAAACAGACTAAGCACAAAGTGCCATCATGTCAATTACGAGTACTGGAAGAGGTTCACGCTTGTGACCCAGCACCCTGGAGGCTGAGGCAGGAGGATTGCCGCAAGGCCAAGGCCAGCCCAGGCTGCACAGATAGTTCATAGGCAGCCTGCACTATACAGCAAGACCTTGTCTCAAAAAGACAAAACCACTAACTAGTTTCACATCACAGCTACGTGCTGTGGTCTCCCCACAGACATGCATGTCTGACAGGCGTGGGCAGCGTAGGCCCTCTGACCCTGCTCCGGTACTCACTCTTTGTTTATTTGCCATCTTTTTATCCCCTTCTCTCCTGGGTATAGAGAATGGCTCTGCTGTACTTCTTCAGCACGGCTCAGCTTCCTGTGGACAGTCATAGGCAGGCCATTTAGTTCCTTTTTTTTTTTTCGCAGAACTGGGGATTGAACTCCGCACCTTGTACTT